>JBCJKH010045625.1:26510-50105 GCA_039877255.1 Loriculus beryllinus | reverse complement strand
GCTTTATATACTGACCACTTTACTCTTCCTGCTTTCCCCTCTGCTCCACCAGGCTTTGTGGACCCTCGGTCCCCCCTTCAGTGCACAGGGGATGTCAGTACCTCATGATGGATCCCCCTCAGTGGCAAGGCATTTAAGAGGCAGCCTCAAATATTCAGCCAGTCATGCCCCTAGCTATTTATTGACCCAGTGTCTTCATACAGCCTTGTACCAAACAACACCATGACCAGTCACTCATATACTGCCCTGTGAGTCAGCAAAACTGTCCCAGACATCCTATCCACTCATCTTCCCTAACTGGGCTGATCAAAACTAGATAACATTTGTCAGAAGAGTAGCATTATGGGTCTGAACTCCAAATTCACATCTGAATCACCTCAAATTTGTTTGCAGCCTAAATATTTGCTCAAAATTGTCTTTCTGCATTCAGATTTAGAAGAAAAGGAAGAAAAGATGAAACTGACTCAGAGATTAAACCAATCCATTACCCTCTCCAGGTTTCTACAGCTGCTTCCACCTGCACCTCAGAGAAGAGCTGGCAAAGTATAACAACTGACCTGTGTTCACTGAATTTAAAGGCCAAGGGCTGGTTACTGAAAATTACACCAACCTGTTTCTAGCTCAAAACTCCACTCCCAGAAAACTTGGAGACTTAAAATGAAACCTGCTGACTGACACGATCTTCCTGCTTGTTAGGATTGTTAGTTTAAGTGCTGTGTTGAGCCACCTATGCTAATTCTAGCGTCAAAGGAAACTGATCTTTGCTAGCCACATGGTCTCCATAACCACTATGGCTAGCAGATTTTTTTCCCAGCGGTCTTCTGATGCAGAAGTGTAAGTCACATTAATTCATTAAGCATGAGCACAATTTTAAGTACACCACAAATGTCTCATCTGTGCTTTAGGGCATCTTCTGTGGGTCACAAACCACAATATTAAGCAACCTATACATACTTGTTTTCTGGACTGCTTTCATTTTCATTAGTCTGTGCCAGAAGGATGCACATGGTCCTGCTGAACACGATCTGTTTTAACTTAAGTGAGCAACTATGCGGGTATGCTCTGACCTTCTGTCACAGTTTTCAACGACAAAAAGCCTTCTACCAGCTGGAAGATGAAAGAAAGGGAGTACATTCTGGAGGAAGATTGCTCATGAGTTTATTCTCTGGTAATCCAAACCTGCCTGCCTTTCACTGATGGGTTCTGTTCAAGCAAGAAAAGTCTCTTCTTTCCAGACCTAGCTGAAGCAAGGTCAGTAGCCATTATATTTTAGACAGTCTACTCATAGGAAACTAGAACCACACATCTAACATTCTTCTTCACTTTCTCTAGAGAAGTGAGCTTGCAGCTCAATTAAGGAGACTAACCTGCATGGCCTATCTCCCTGAAAAAGACAAATGAGGACAGCTGATCCTCTTCCATCTCTGATAGTGTCTGAAGCCAGCCAACCAAGAGCTCCTTTTCCTTAAATAAGAACACGTACTTATAATCAAGCATTAAGATTGTCGATATTAGCTGGATTAAATTGTTTAGTGGGGTAGGACAGAAGGTGGTCTTGAAACAGGAAATCCTTACTCCATAGCATTTAATACATTAACATCCTTTTGGGTACTGTATCGGGAGGCTTGGTACAAGTATTTCCTTTCCCTGGTGCCACTTGCAAGTCTGCTCAATTCTTCCTTTGATGGCTCAAGTGATTAGATGTTAACAAGAGGAACTTAGGCACTTAACATCAGGGAGTTTTAGCACCAGGCTCACACCCCTCTCCCTATTAAGCTAAGGGATTTTTCTCATTCCTCACAAATGTTAACGGCAGGTACTTAAAGCAATTAGACATTATTGCCTCTCTGGTCTTTATTACTTTCTACCTTGTATCAGCTATTTTGTAAGCAATAAAAAAGCTGAATTGACAGGATGGCGCAGGCTATTCTGCTTTCTTTCCTTATTCTGTATGAAAACACTGGGTCACGGAGGCACATGGACAGGCTGTGAGCTGCAGTGCTTTAGACCATTACTACCAATTGCCATGGTATTTTACAAGGGAAAAACCCACAGGTAGTAAAAGAACAGACATACAGAGATCATAGAGCAGGTGATGTGGAGAATATTGGTAGACCATAGGGACATAAATGCTGGAAAGATTTCACAAGTCCAGAGGAATAGCTTGCAGCTGTGCCTATACTGTGAATTAGCTGCCACACAGACCTGCAAGTTGCACAGGCAGCCTAGGGACACAGGTATGATGTATTGCTCCTGTGAAAATAAAGCCCCAATGTCTTTTGAGCAGCTCTTGCTTGCCTGGGAATAACTTGTCAACGTTTCATCTAGGGATTGCAATAAACTCCTGTGTGCTCTATGTCTGGTGTTCAAAAAGAGGCTTTCCCGTATTTGCCCAGCAGGTAAAAGCTTGCCCTTTTAATTCTCTCTCTACCTTAATTCTTCACTAACCCCTAGGTTTAGTACAGGACCTCAAAGAACGATATATTTTCCTCCTATTCCCTTGAACCCCCAGTATTTCTTTGTCATTCCCAAGAGGGAAGGGACAAGAGCTTTGAACTACTAAATCCTGCTGTCGGTTCTTGCCTGAAAGAGGTAGGGAAACAGATGGAAAGCTGAAGAAAGGAGCCTGTCCCTTGTCAGCGTTCACCTGTAATGGATGCAAAATGCGGGGTTAAATACCAGAAGTAGACCCAGGAACAGAAATGAATTGGGTACTTACACAGTTTCATCATTCTTGAACTCCAGCTCCCCATAGGTGTCTTCAAAGTCTTCTCCACCTCCTTTTGCTGTCCCTTCTACTGTTCTAAATGGCACTATAACTGTACCCCGAGCACCTGATGTCCTTAGGACTTTGACTTCCATCACACCAATGCTCTCACTGACGTGTATAACATCACACTCAAACGTGAAGATGCCAGCATGGTCATCATCCAGTATAGTCACTGTGGCCACACAAGGTGAAGCCAACATGGCCTTTGGGTATGGGGAGTTACTGAGCTCTGGAGGTTCCTCAGTCTCCACTACACGGAGGTTACTGAGCCGCACAAAGAAATGCTCATCTTCCTCAAAGATGTCATCATCAATAATTCCCACTGAGAACTCCTTCTGGGTCTCCCCTGATTTCAAGACAACAGTCCCCTCTGTGAACTCATAGTCAGCACCAGCATTGGCAGAGCCATCCTCTGTTTTATAGTCCACATAGATGGTCTTGGACATGTCCCCTCCTTTCCGCACCACTGTCAGGAGAACAGCACCACAGTTCTCAAGACACTGGTAGGAGCATGGGTCAAAATAAATTTTGGAGATGAATTCCTCAGGTTCATCTGGCTGCACCTCATGCAAGCTGGTGCTTTTCTTGGCTTGCTCAGCTGCGTGCTTCTTCAGAATATTGCCAGCTCCCGTCATCATTCTGGTAGCTTGAATGCGATAAAAGGCTCTGCTCTTTTGCTGATGAGACAAGGCATAGTAGTTAGCCATCTCTACCAGCTGGTCCAAGTCCTTTTCTGGGTGCTTTTGCTTCAGGTCCTTAAGGATACGGATCATCTCTTTGCGAGATTCATCTACCTCCTTCCCCTCCACAGTCACTAGGTTTCCATCTAGAAAGTGGGAGTTCATCATCTTGCCATCCATCTCAATTCCCTTAGGGTGATCACCTTCTGATTCTATAATAATGCCCCTGTGCTTGTCAGTACGGTACTTTTTGTGCATATACTTGTAGAAAAGCAGACGTCTATCTGCTACCCAAGCCAGAAGGACACAAAGTGGGAAGAAGAAAAGTGTGAGCAGACCTTCCCAGACCTGAACCACACCTGGAGAGAAGACAGCAAGGATCATGTACAACCAGATGTAAGCAAAGATGCTCCAAGCAGCTGTGACAAAGAAAACCCTCAGGTGTTTTATCTTTCTGGTTTCCCCATCAGGGATCACATAAACACAGATGGCAATAATGATAAACATATTGAAAGCAGCGCTGCCAACAATTGTAGACGGCCCCAGGTCTCCAGCTATGAATCCATGCCCACACACTTCTATCAGAGACAGAAGGATCTCAGGAGCAGAGGAGCCCAGAGCCATGAGGGTCAAGTTGGAAACAGTTTCATTCCAAATCCGAATGGTGGTTGTTGTGGTTTCTCCATTGGGTTTCTTAATTGTGATTTCTTTTTCTTGTGATGTAATGACCTCTATAGATGCCATGAAACGATCTGCAATGATGGAGACTCCAAGGAACATGTAGATCAGTGCTACAAAATATACAATAACACGGGCAATTTTGTCCCCAAGGGATGGGTTTTCTGGGTACCATATTGGCAGGATAACACCTTCCTTGCAGTCAAAAGATCCTGAACACGAGCTGTTTTGTACTGAACTGGTTGAGTCTCCCGTCAGGCCAGCATCCACCTGCAAACCATGCAAAAACAGCACAAAAGTAACCAGCCCAAAATGGAGGAAGGCCGAGGTGACAGGCTGCAAGCTTAACCACGCCATACACAAGATGCAACTTCCACTGTGTAGATCCAAAAAGGCCGAGAACCTGAAACAAACAAAACAGAGAGGGGGGAGGGAAGCATGAGAGAAAAGGAAAATGCAACATTTACCCAAACGCACTTCAGTATCTCACCACTGAAGAGTACTGGTAGAGATGCATGGGTTGTCTCTCTGTCACTCTGAAGAAGATATTTAGCAGGGACTTTAACAAACTGCAACTTCTATATGCCCTGCAGATGAAGATCAATTGCTAGAAAAGTAACTCAGTGAAACCTGTATACATATAATAGCCCACTCTTGACCTACAGCATGTTCAATAGGAGTACTGAGTGCTCAGCTACCACTCAACTAATGAACTTGTGCTGTTCCCCAGCACATAGCACTTCAGCACAAGAAACCAAATCTAAACACTCCCCTATCTCACCACCCAGGAGATAAGACAAGTCAAGGAATCACTTGCAGCATAAGAAGCACCATTTGAGGCCAGTGAGCAATCTCCAAATGAAGTCCATTTGTAGGACATAATTCAGTTACAAATAATGGAGTAACTTCGTGGCCAAACCTTCCCCACAGCCAGCCCCTCTTAATAGGCTGCAGAGTCTCCAGTAGGGTCCTAGGGCTCCCGTAAGCTTTCGAGGCAGAGGGTCTCCACGTTAGGAGATAAAGATGTCAGCCCAGAGATAGGGCAGAGGACATTTGAGCTCAACAAAGTGCCAAAGGCCATTTTTCACCAGCCTTTCCATTGTGACCTGGATGATCACATGTTACATCAACAATCCTCCTTTTAAATGGTCACAGAAACCTGCAAAACCTCCACAGTTAGAAAAAGCTGTGCTCATGAACCCAAAACACGGAGTAAAATTCATGTACCCACCAACATTCCCTCTGCATCCCTAAGAAATTGATATATTTTCAAATACCCTCTAAAATTAAAGTAATCTCTAACATTAAATACCATGCAAAACCAAAAAAGCTGGTCATCATATTATGTAGGTTCGGCATATTATTGCCTTCTATTACTTAGGGACTACATTGCTGTAGGGCTTGCATCACTTAAAATTGGATTCTGATCACTCCACAGTGTCATGGATCATACTGTTCTCCTCCCTTATATACCAGGCCTCTGGAAGAATTTGGTCTCAGGCTTAAAATAACAAATCATATTTCTGAGTCCAGACACAGCCAAGTACTTCACAGGAAACATCAAACTTAATAGCGGCATTATCTACAACACTTGGAAGATTCAAGAGTCTTAACTCCCAGTGGCTTTCACTGAGGTTTGTACTGCCAGATCAGTAGGGCTGGGATTCGTTTCCCCTACTGTACCTAAATCTTGCGCAGTAAGACAAATGAAGTCACCTTGGCTCCCTTTGTCAGAGGAAAGACAGTCATTTCCAGGGGATGATCCTTCCTGTCCCACTCTGTTCTGACCCAAAAGATGTGTTTAAGACACACATCTCCAGAAGGGATTTTGTTCCTTCCCATCTCTCTCCATGGTTTCAAGAGGGTGCCCAGTGAGCCAGTTTACAGCAGGTACCTAAAGTTCAGATGGCAGCAGTTCAAAAGAGATGAACTGGCCCCCAAACACTCGAAGAGGTCCCTTCCCTCTCCCTTGCACTGTAAATATTCCAAGCAACATTTTCATGTTATCAGCATTAGCAAATGCATCTCAAATAGCTATTTTACTATCATGTTGTGTCACTCGCCTCTTTCCAAAAGCGGGTGCAATCTTCCCGATAGCAACAAAAACATTTTCAACTTTCAGATAAAAATCTATAAAGACAAGCAAAACAGGAAGGAAAGCATGAACAAAGACTGCAAATGAACAATATGAACAAAACAGCTCCTGACAAAGCATAGCAGAGGGGAGAGAATTGATTATGCAGTATCAGGATCACAAATCCATATCTGACACCCTTGATATGAAAAAACAATACACTTCTTCATGCTACCTGGACTAATTCAGAAGAGCAAGATTCTCCGCATTAGCCCATTTACCTCCTCTCTCCAGTGCCTACTCATCTGCCTGCTACTATAGCTCCAGTACCTGACTGAGCCCCTCAGCCCCAGTAATGGCTGTTAGCCAGCCTCAGCTCTAGCATTCTGGCTGTGGGATGGTGGGAAATCCCTGAGGAAGGGCCAGTGAACATGTGCAGAATGATGATGAGCAGCAAGGCCAAGATCTCTGGTCTGCAAGGTAGGTGTGTGCAGATGCACAGTGAAGTTGACATGTTTCAGGTGCCCCTGACTCAAGGTGTACGCAGAGCCCAACTGCACAAGCACAGCAGCTCCAAAAAAACCCAGGCACATCAGATCATCCTTATCTGTACTGCAATTGCTGGCAGGTATCCACCAACTTCTTGACACTTCCAGCTCCTACATAACTGTACAGCAGCCAGTAAGTGCCGTGTCTTCCAAGATCAGCCATGCAGAAATGGCTGACAGAAAGACAGAAGTAATTTCAAAAACATCTATGTGACTCAAGCACCTAAATTTGGTTTAAAAAATTACTTAAGAGTCAAGTATCACTTAAATTCGGAGCCTTTTCTAGGAATAGTACAATGACTAAACTGCCCTCTGAAATAAATCACTGCTACTACCAACCTCCTTCTCTGTGGGACAACCACCCTCTGTAATTAACACTATCTGTCTACCTTCTGTAATGCCATGATGGCTTCTATTCTAGCCTTCTCTCAATACACTCCAGAACCTTGCCAGTCTTTCTTTAATTTTTAATTTGATTTTAAGTTTATTCCTGAAACTAATAGTATATTATTTCAAAAACAACTTCTACCAGGGTAGCCTCTGTTTATGTGTTAGGGCCTCCAAACTCAGGCAATGGGACATAGACTAAAATCTCAGAATTTGGGAATATGTTTATTCACTCTTTTTCAGTTGCTCTGACAAACATTTTAACATTAAGTGAAGGTCACAATAATTTTCTAAAGTGGTACAATAATGACCCTATTCT
The DNA here is from genome assembly GCA_039877255.1 of Loriculus beryllinus. Taxonomy (NCBI): domain Eukaryota; kingdom Metazoa; phylum Chordata; class Aves; order Psittaciformes; family Psittacidae; genus Loriculus; species Loriculus beryllinus. The sequence continues at coordinate 42,649 of JBCJKH010045625.1, read as the reverse complement.
GCAATTCTTTGACACAGGTAAAACTCCCCAGTGAGATCAACAGGAACTTTTCCCACAGATGCACTGTCTAATAAAACCTTAGTATGTGTTCATTAATATGAAAAGCATTAACCTAACCAATCTGAAAAATAGTGAAGCATTCTTACTGTCATTCCCCTCTTGGGAACTGATGCAAAAGTGCTTTACAACATAGAATAAAACCATTACATTTTAAAACTGCTATTAATAAAACATTGTGGTAACAGTTTTAACATTCAGATAACAAAGGACAGAAGAGCTAAAACTCACTCTGTAGCTCTAGGTCAGCAAGTTTGCTTATACAAGCTGCAAGTTTTCCCTCAGATATATCTACTAAACTCAGTCCAGAAATTACTGGAGGGGATCTACATAGTTCTGGCCTCCCCAGAGTGAAGCAGACACGTCCTTTACGCAACTGTGCAGTGACAAGAGCCACCCTTCAGCACAGGTCCCACTCTGAGCCACCGGGCAGGCTTGCAGCACAGTCCTGAGTCACTGCTAGTCACCCAGGAGGAGGTGTCGCTCCTCTGACGCCAGTGCAAGAAAACGCATCCACATCTGGCACAGAGAGGTGTCATACCAGCAACGTCACTGCCCTGGCCCTGCAGAATGCAAATGACAGGAGAGGAGGCTGCAGCAACAGGGGAAAGTTATTTGGCATGGGGTGATCTTCACCTTTATGCTATGAGGATCCTCATTTCCACTGATTCTTTGCTATCAGACGGAATTTTCTCCCACAGCCCTCTGCCCCGCTACCACTATTGCATTGAATGCGTGCAAGTAAGGGCATTAGTGGTGAGGAGACCAGACAGTCTCCCCTACCTGGTAGGCTAAGTTCAACAGTAAATTCAAAACATTCAATCTATGCAAGAAAGAGACAAAATGCTGCAAGCATCAGCGCACCAGAATAAGCTAGCTTTAAATAGCAAGGCTCTGGGAAGATGTGCAACAGTTATTCTAGCAGGGGGAGTTCCTTCTTCTACAAGAGTTGACAATGGCCATGTGATCCATAAATCCACAAACAGAACCCATAAATAAAGAGATCAGTTCTTGAAATACTTCTGGAGACAGTCCAGAAAGTAGCATGGATCACGGTTGTCACAATGAAGCCTGCAATAGAAAATAACTTTTAGACAACTGTCAAGCTCCTTATGTCTTTTATAATAGCTGAATTTCAGAAGACTGATGGTTTGCCTGCTGTAGACCTATAGCAAGGTACAAAGCTGGGAAGGCTATTCTGATCCCTTATAATTTAGCTTTTTGTATACAGATGTTCACATGACTCTAAAAACAAGGATATTTTTCAAAGGATGCATCTCAAGAAATCAAATCATGAGGCAGCATAACACAGTGGTGCTCCCAAGATCTCTCCTCAGTAAACACAAAACCAAAGGCAAATCTCTGAATCCCTATTCATTTCACATTTAGGCAAAATTCCCATTAAGCCATCACAAAAAACTTTGGATTTGTCCAGCAAATAGGATTAGGTTGTCTGGCACCTCCTTCTCCTTCCCCTTTCCCTCATGCCCCTCAAATAAACCAAACACATGAGTACATCTGTGGCCATATATTCTCTCTCCCCTGACTCTAGACTAGCCAGGAAAGGCTGCTGATGAGACCTGGGCAAAAGGTGAGCCCCATTCAGATATGGACCCTGCACAAGTGCCAGACAGAAACATCTCAAGATCAAGAGTTTTGTCTACCTGACAATCATCCATCCCATAACAGAGCAGATATAGTGCTGCTGTTACTGTCCTCTTGAAGTCGGAGGAGCCAGAAATAAGGTTCAGCTTATTAACAAGGCCTCACACTCCTTGGCTCTAAAGCACATAAAAGCTTTTTGATTGAGCGCAAGGGTTTTTTTACAACCATCAGCAAAACTTGAAATTACAGCCTTTCTGCCAAAGAACACAAATAATTGAGTTTTTGCAGAAGAGGTATTATACCTAATTCACACTCCTCCCTCCCGCAAAATAAAAGCTTAACAAAATATTTAATACAAAACAAAGCACATTTTTCAATCATCTCCACTCAAATGTTACTGAGCCCTATGCTCATCACAACAAGAGTAGGACCTAGCGTGAGAGTTAAGATCTACCTGCAAGCCAAAAGCCAGAGCAGTGTAATTAAATTCATTTTGTCAGACAAATGCAAATTTCCAAACACAGACTGGGCCTTAAACCATCATACTGATGGTATGTCCCTGACCAGTATAAGTACAGCCAGGGACCCCAGGCTGAAGTTACACAGGTTATTGCACAGCAATAGGTACTTTAGCTCCCTACTAAGCACCAGCTAGGTTTTATGAGGAAAAGGCACCATAATTCACACTTAGGCCATGACAGGTCCCTGCAGTTTGGCTCTATGGAAAAGTTATGGCAGGGAGCCGTAGGTGCTTGTTGCTTTGCACTTCACAGTAAACGTGTCAAAACCCAGAATTAGCTGCCTACAGAATAAACCCCTTGGTATGTGTCAAAAGCAACCTTTTTTCCCTCTCAGGATCACGTAAAAACCTACCATAAAAAAAAAACACCTCTGGTAGCAGATCTTTCAGTATTTACAGGCCCTTGTCTCAACTAATTTGAGCAGCTCCTATCATTCTAATGTTAATTGAGATAACAACTCAAATCTACTAATTCCCTGTAGAAATGCTGTGATGGGATTCAGTTACATTCAGTGATTGATCCCAGGGGCTGACCTAAATGGAGCACAAGTCTGTGTATGGCTAGGAGCAATCTCCAAGCTCTCAATACTGTTACAGGCAACCTCCAAACACTCATCTTGCCTCAGGGAACTGGTCCATGACGGTTTTTTCTGTATTTTAGCATCCATGATGCTCCTGGAGAAGCAGTCATAAATAGCTAACCCATAAAGATGCCCGTACTTAGTTGTCCCCGTCCAATACTGCACCGGCTGCACTTGACTGGCTGGGCATTTTATTTCCTCGCTCTCACCCTTGATGAAAAATGTCTGTACAGGATACACTGATAATATATGGATATAGGTGCTGCGGTTTATGCTCTGTGCACAGATATGTAAAGGAGGAGGTGGCAGACACTAAAGGAAACACTTTGGTAGATGGCCACAGCCATGCTCTGAGAGCCACTCTTATTTACAGTGTGTGCTAGCACAGCTTCCTTGAAAGCCGCAGTGCTTGCTCTTCCGTTCCCCATATACATCCATCTATCTGAATTCCTCAGCCTCAGGGACACACAGCATTACCCTTTTCATATTTTTCCCCCAGAACTGTATCTTTTTTTACATTCAGAAAACAAAACCTGGTATTTAGGCTGTCATACAGATTAGAAGAGGCCATCCTCTGGCTTAAAACACAGTATTATATATAGTTGAGGGGTTTATCTTTTCATGAATATCATATAATCTCGCTGTTGTTTTTTCTGGGACTTTCAAGCTGTCAGTTTACACAAGGAGATAGCAGGGACCTCCAGAGGTCATGAAGTCCAATCCACCTGCTCAAGCAGGGCCACCTGCAGCTGCTTGTCTAGGACCATGACTGGTTGGTTTTTGAATACCTGCAGTATATTCGAGGATGAAGGATGGAGTCTCCACAACTTGTCTGTGAGACCTGGGGCAGCACTCAGTCACCCTCTTTCATCTATCTTTTCAGAGTAAAGAATGTGAAAAATTGCGGGTAGCATGTCCAGGCCTGCTTGTGACATCCACGTCCATTGTCAGTGCATGGGAGACCAGAACAAGAACACACTGTGTACAAATGGCATTGCGAGCTCACCACAGTGCCTCAGTAGAAACCACACATGTATTTGGTAAGAAGTCACCACCATGACCTTTTAGAAGTCACCAGGAAGCCTTCATTGCACATTTAGAGGCAGATCTTCAAGCACTGGTCTTTTTATGGCATTTAGAAGTACTTTAAAACACAATTAAAGCCCTTAGGCACTTGAACACCAGCACACATCTGAACACACCATTCTCCACAATCCGAACAGTTCCAAATTGAGAGGGCAGATACTTTCGAGCGCATCTTTCCAGTCCTTGATTTCATGCCTATGACGTGAAAGGTCCAGTTAAGAGGCTGCAAGTTTTTTCTTTGTGGTTTAGGAGGCTGAGCAAAATAAAGAAGTGGAGTTACTGGGTCACCCACTCAATGGCCCCTGTCCCTCTGCCATGTCTCCATGCAGCTGATTGGAGACAACCTGAAGCACCCACACAACAACACTTGGGCTTGCAACAGGCACTGACCCCTCTGCTGCAGCCTTTCAAGGCATTGGTTTTCATCACTCTCTGTCTTTCTGTTTTTAAAGAGCAGCAAACACAATTTGGGGAACAGGTGGGAAGGGAAAAAAAATTATTCCAGCAGTGTGAGGAAACTTCTTGTCAGTAAAAGACATTTTATGTACTGCCCATGGCAGCACACACGGTGTGTTATTTACTGCTCCTGCTTCACAGACATATTATACTGCTGGTTCAGGTGCCACCATCAGAGTGCAACTTATCACGTAGTGACTCACAGCATCCTAGAGGAAAGATGACAGAGGCAACTCATGACATTCCTTTAGCACTGTGGTGACAGATCTCCAACAGCTACAATCAAAGGCCCTAGGATTTGTTGTCAACAGGGCGCTTGTGCTGCACAGGCATCAATTATTTGGACACAGAGGTGGGCTAAGTGGTAAATAAGAGGGAAAAAGATGTTGTAGTCATAGCTCACCCTCTTTAGATACAGAATTAGTTAAGAAAAATACAAGTTTTCTGACAGAGCACACTCATTAGAGGCAAACAAAACAAACCATGTGACGTGCTGGATTTCACACAAGTAGCTAGGCAGTGAGCCCTTCTTTGGCTAGCTCATGGGCTCTTGGGATAGCCACCTGCCAGCCATGCTGGGGGCTAACCCTGGCAGCTGGGGCACATGTTGCACACACTGCTCTGACCCTCTAGAACGGGCCCATTTATTTATTGACTTCTCCTCCAAGGAAAAACAGAAATAAAAAGTTCTACTTTTTTTCCCCTAATACAGCAAAAACTATGTGTTTTACCAAAAAACACATCACACACAACAGGAATTATGTGCCCTCCACAAGTCTAATTCAGAAGGGATCATTTCTGGCTCAGTGAAAAAGAAAATATAAAAAAAGTGAATAGAGGCAGAAGCAGCACAAATGGGGCAGTGAGAGACCAGGCAGAAAACAGAGAGGAAAGAGGAAGAAGAGAAGGCTACACTTCAGGAATCATTTTACCACTGCAGCAAAGAAAAGCAGTTGTCATTTGTCACGCTAGGCCAAAGACTTCTACACTCCGTGACAGGCACAGAAATGGGGTACGTAGGAAAAGCTCGCACTTAGTCTAATTAGCACAGGTTTCACTAATTTAAGAAGTAGTTAGACTAGAGCCAGAGAAGTTGTCTGGTCCATGCCTCAGGAGCCACTGCTGCATTGCTCCCCTTGCAAACATTATTTCCTAGTACTTTGTCCAGCCCAGTTTTAAATTACCCATGATGGCATTTCCACAACTTCCCACAGAGACTCTGCCATGATGTAATTTATCTCAGAGGTTTTAGCTGTCTTCCTTATATTTAGGATGAAATTAAGAAAATTTATGCTGCTAGTTCTCATTATCTTGTCCTTGGAGTCCTCTCAACCATTCTCCTCCCTGCCTGAGATTTACATGCTTCAGATACTTGTAAATAGCTGTTCTCCTCCATAGTTATTCTTTGGCCAAAGCACACAAATTTATTTTAATCCTTATAAATTAGTCCAAGCTGCCCTTTAATCATTTATCTTCATCTCATCTTGGTTCTCCATCTTCGAGGCAGTCAGAAGCAGCAGGGTTTCTGGGAGCGCTGTGTCTCACACCTTCTCTCACCAAAACCAGCAGCAGATCTGCTCGTGTTAAAGCAGGAAAGCAGAGCCGGGGCAGGAAAGTCTCACCCCTCAGCTCTGCTGCACAGCAGGTTTTCATGAGGTACTGGGCTGTTACAAAGATTAAATCAAGATGGATATACAGAAGCTCACTGTAATGCTCACTTTCAAAGGTCTCCGTGCCTGCTTGCTGCATCCCCAGCGCAGTGGGGCTTGCGTGAGGAGCAGTGTGCTGACTGGCATGTGTGGAACGAAAGCAGGAGATTTCCAGACTTTCAACAAAAAAGTCAGAGCCTCCAGCTGAGAGGAGGGAAATACACCGTAACGTGCTCACTGTGTCTGCAGATCTGAGCACAGCAGGAGGCATGAGAGATGCACTGAGCTATGGGTTATCCTCAAAATACCTCCCACTTCACTTGGAAGGTGCCAAAACCTGTAAATTAACCTATTTGAATACAGTTATCAAGTAAGATCTCACACAGCTCTTTCACCCTTTGCTGACACATATGCCCATTTATCTCTTATTGACATTTTAGATATCTTAATCCTTCAGTGTTTTTTCAGCTGCTAATTCTGCACCTGCTTTAAAATAAAATAAAGCCTCACATCTATCATGATTAATTCATTCTCCCTAAGTCCAGGCTGTTTATTGCTCTTTGTTCATTTATGCACTAGCTTGTTTACAAATTCTCTCTTAATATTAGCTCTGTTATTTGCTAGAGACTCAAGTTATATTTACCATATGGTAATTGCAGAGATGACATGGACAACAAACAGTGGAAGCTCAGCTGCTGCGGCAATTACAGCAAGTGCCAGCAGTCTTCAGACTATCTGCTGCCCCACCTTCATTTCTTCTCCCTCCACCCTCTGAAGGCTTTCCTTGTGGATTGCATAAAGCCATATGTCACTCTGATCTCTGCAGTAAAGACAGGTGGAGATCTGTCCTTCACTATGGCATTACCAGACACGAATATTCACCTCTTTCCTCTCAGTCTGTGTTTCAACTAAAGCTCTGCCCTGCTCCCTGGCTACCCCACTCTGCCTTGTTAAAGGTAAGCTGAAATCTGAAGCTAGTCAGCCACAATACCCACACTTTCTCTCTCACTGTTACAATGGTCCTATCTTTGTCATCTGCTCTATCCACAGCCTCAATGTCTCTCAGCTATTTTACAGGAGTCACAAAGGAGCAGAGTTCACAGGGTAGTTAGAAGCTTAACAAAGCAGTTCTCTAACTTGCTTGGATACCTTGACCCCACTGAAATCACAGGTTTGCCACTGAACACCTAAACATGATTTAAAATTCCTGCAGAAGACCAAACAGATGACTACAAGAGGCCACTGCTGTCTTCTCCAAGAAAAGACATTAGGTTTACTTCTTGGATCCTGCCTAGAGCGTGAACAGGTTCCACACCCAGAAGGTATAGGGCTTAACCAGGTAAATGTGTGACTTGATCCTTCAAAGAGATTCGGAAACTCAGGATTACCTACATGAGTATCCCAGCTTGGGAGCAGTGCATACAACAAAGCTCCTTGTTTGAAAAGGATGAGGCTCCTCTCTTGTCATTTCGACTATGCCTGCAATGATACTCTTCTAATTCCCAGCAGTCAGCAAAGTCTTAACTTAGAAGCTAGTGAGAAACATTTTAAAACTGAATGCAGGGCATTGTGTATCCGAAGAATTTCTTACCAAAGTATATAATAACCATGCTGTTGCTCATCCCCAAGTGAAAGAGATAGGATTCCACTGAATTCAGAGCACTACTTACATCAGCTTCCATCCCTTGACCCTCCCTTCCAAAAGCCTCCTTTTACGCAAAGTCATCCTAAAAATTAGGACTATCTTTCCAGCCCAGTCAACCTGCATACCATCAGCTGGCAAGTGAGAAACAAGAGAGGATCCTTAGGAACAAATTTTCTCTGGCATACACCAGCATAGGTCCAATGAGCCCAAGTCAGCAGAGCCAGCTTATTCTACTGTAAGAGCAGCCTGAGGAGCTTTTTGGCAACATTTCATATAACATAAACCTCCAAAAGGAAAGCTTCATCTACTTCATCTTTGCAACTTGCACCACATACATCAGCTGGAGGGCATCTTCCTGCTTCCTCTGTATCAAATGCATTCCTGTCCTTCCCAACCTGGTTCCTCCCTCCTCCCAGTGCTCCATGCTGGCCATGGATTTGCTGCAACTAGTCCTGCCAACAGGAGCAGCTGAGTCATGGGAGGTGACCACATCAGCCAGATACACTGAAATGAGACAAGGGAAGGAGAAAATTATCCCAGTATCACCTTGGATCAGCATCCTCAAGTGCCTCATCCTGAAGGTGCAATGACAGGCTTAACACAGGTGCTTGGATAACATGCTCATCCCGTGCAGCTGCCCAGCCACCCACTATACAATCGATTTAAGCCACCAAGGCAAAGAGAGAGGGCAGCCTCTATCCTGCTGCTGAGGGACACAGCCTCCATATGGATGCTAGTTGTTCCACATCTCCATCAGTTCTACTAGGAGCTTAAGCCCTCTTCAGGCTCTGCAGAAACTACCTTTCCCTCCAGTTCTGCAAAGAGAAGATTAAAACTGAGATGTGCTCTACCTGCTTTTAAGTCCAAATCTCTCCTAAGACAAGGCTAAGGCAAGAAAATGGCAAGGTCCCTCTCTTGCTGGGAGTTTCAGTGGAGGGCTGGCTAGAGCAACAGCTAAGGCAGAAATGAACAACCTGTTTTCACACCCTTACTCCCCACCCAGCCTCCATCCCCTGCTCCCTCAGCCCAGAAAGCCTCTCCTTGCCAACCATAGTTCTGCGGTGGTGCCTTGAACCCAGCTCTTCCTGACAACGCTGATAACAGTAACTCCTGTCATCTTGGAAACCTGTCACAAGTGACGGAAAAACACTTTGCCCGGAAGAGAATCAACAGCCCCAAACACCAGTGGGTGAAGAGCAGGGGGACAGGAAGAGTGTTACCCCAGGCAGAGCCACCAGTATACTATTTCATTCATGTCAGTGATGCAGACCAGTAAAAGAACAAGCACAAAAGGTCTTTGACAAAAGGATGGTCACTTTCAAAGACAAGCAGAGCCTTGAAATTAATCCATTTTACTGTGGGAACTCAATGAGCAGATAAATGAATAAAAATGGGTTTTCAATTAATTTGAGCGCCGTATTCCAACAACCCTCCATGCTGCAGTAATATCCTTCTTCAGCCCATTCTTCCTGCCCTCTGCTCCCCCTTGCACACATGCAAACAAATACTTCCTTATGCCTCTTCTCCAGACCCTTTCTCCCACAGCACCTGTGGTCCTTCCCAATGACCAGCCAAGCAAGAGGCAGCAGGCACTCTTCTGGCCCTGTGTGCTGACCAACCCATCAGCAAGCCATCACCACTGGTTCATCTTATGCTCATGAAGAGCATAAGAACATGACACCTGAGAGACCACCACCCTTATACCTTAGGTGACTGCAGCCAGACAGCGGTGCTTGACAGCTGTTGGCTCCCATGCAGACGCCTGCAAATTAAGACCATGCCACCTTTTCATGCTCTCTTTGCAACAGTACATAGATGAGGTTTGGAATCATGCACAATCAAGCACAACTCCCACATTCCTTCCCTCAGCCTTCTGTGGGAAATCAATTTTGGTTCAAGGGACAGTACTGGCCAATGGGGTGAAAAGAAGTTCAAGGCTAACACCAACAGAAAGCTCCCAGACTCAGGGCATTTTATCTAGTGAGCACTTCCTAAGCTCTACACCACACATTTGTGCAACCTGTGGAACTCAATGCTATAAGAAATAAATAAGGTACTCAAAGACTCAAAGGAAAAATAGATGTGCATGGAGACATTCAAAATATTTGTAGATTCACCAGCCTCCGGATGCTTCCCTCCTCTTGCTCCAGAGCATATTTCAACCTCACCAGCTTTGTGGAACTCACTAATGTGCCTGTATGATGAAAGCTGCAAAAGCCCTTCTTAACTAAGCATTTGCTTCTTGACTTCTTGCTTTGTCCCAACAGCCAAGTTCATATGGACCTGACAGGCAGAAAGCCATGCAGAGAGGATAAACGGGGAGTTGAACACGAGGGATGCTGTTAGAAGACTGGAAGCTAGAAGGCATGGACTTGTTGCAGGAATTGGGTACCTGGGGCAGTTACTGGAGAAGCATGAAGAAATCTATATATTTTAGAAGAAAAAGCAGAGGAGGGAAATGGCCAAATTTGGGAAAGAGGGTTGGTCGTGTCACACTGCACGAAGCAGCAAGGACATGGATCTAGCCAGGCAACAGGCAAGCCGGCAGTTTTCTGGGAGGGATGTAGGTGAACTAAGTGCAGCTGAGCATCTCACCTTCAGTCTCCCGGTGCAAATCCCCAGAGGGGAGGCAGCTCCATCGAGCTCTGAAGGTTAAACTGTGTCTTCTGCCTGGCACAAGAGCACAGTGCAGCTGATGGGTAAAACTGCCTACCTACTTAAAAGCAAACCCCAATTCTGCCAGGAGAAACGGGCTTTATTTTTAGCTGGGACACCAGCAGGGTCACTGCTGGTGCTGCATTGTCCCACAGAAGCCAGGGTTTCATGAATTCTACTGTGCGCGCAGGGTCACCAGGGGAAACATCTGTCAGGTCAGCTTTGAGGAGATGGATTATTTAAGTTAGAGAAAAGAAAACATTTACTAGAAGAAGTGAACCTGAAACTAATCTGGAAGGTTAAAATGGAAGGGAAAAAATTATGTTTATAGAGTCAGAGTAGGCGGTAATTTACATCAGGGCAAACTCTAGTGCATTCTCTAGGAGAATACCCCATCACATCTAACTCCAGCTGCATCCCCTCTGCTTGCTTTCTGTTTTGAAAGGCTCATTCTTAATCAGGGGGCTCCCAAAACAAAAGCAGCAGCATGCCATTATCCTTCATTGGGATCCTTCTCAAAGGAAAAGCACACACAGAACCTTACTTTGAATCTTGAAGACAACAACACTGCTTTGGTCCCCATGTCTTCACACAGGGGCCCCCAGTTAGCCTCAAAGCAGGCAGCTCCCCCAGGACCCACACGCTGGCTGAGTGCAGCATCCTCAGTGAGTGCAGGGCAGCAGCACAAACTTAACCCGCTGCAGCCTTGTGAGGACAAGGAGTCAGGTCCTTCCCTGCTAGTGGGTTCCGTGGGTGCAAACCTAATAAAACAGCTGGCACCACTCCCACTTGCGCTGCCAGGGAATGCAGTCTGGAGGCTTCAACATGGAGATATCGTTGTTGATGAAGTGCTGAGTGCTAGTGTGAAGCTTTCAAGGGACTTGAAAGAATTGAGAGCGGAGGGGAAGTTCTCATTTAATCCTCTTCTTGAGGAACCTGAGTCCACTTGGCATGTTGTGTCTGTGAAACAGCTTGGCCTAGGCTCGCAGTTTGATTTTGAGTTTTTTAGAACAGGATCAACCGCTGTGCATGTTCTTGGGAAGATTTGATATTTAAAAACATTTTGTCCTTTTTTCCCTGCTGATTCTTGTGCCTCTTAATAGCTTAAGAAGCGCTTTGCAGACCCCATCACTCTTAGGTTCTTTGCAACTAATTTGCATTCAGGACTATCCATCTCATCAAGAGCAGACTTCAAGGCTGAACCAACTCCAAGCCTTAACTGCTGCAGGCAATCCAGGAGGCAGCTTTACAGGTGGAAGTAGGGCTTCTTCAGCCAACCTGAATATTTTCCACTTCCAGCCATTTGTTCCCACTCTTCACTAGCTCTCCCCTTTTTGCATGGTTATGCCATGAATAAGGACCAGGAACTGATCTGGCTAAAAAGCAATCTGAACCCAGGCCACCCATGCCTCCATGCCAGTACCCTGCACGGGTAGGAGAGGAGCAGGAACAAGCAGCCAGGGTGGAAAGAAACCAAGGTAAAAATGGCAAGCATGGCAGGAGCAGGTTTGCCTCTTGCAGCAGTGAATTCTGCAACACCTTCTGGGCCATTTAACAGCCTCATCCTGCTACGCAAAGAAAGAGACACATCTTCTCTTCCATTTTTCACCAACGAACATGCATGTTCAAGAGTCACTGAGCAATCCCAACCAAAACCGTGGAAGAGGATAGAGGATAAAGGCACTTATTAAGGTGAACTTTAGGCTCAACCTCAAAATACTACTTCCCACCAAAGAAGGTCCACCTCAAGGTGACACCCAAGCCTCAATGTCCTAAACGAAAGTTTCTTGAGAGCAAACAGTATGGAGGGCAAAAGGACAGCCTCTTCACACAGATCATTATTCCAGTTTGGGTTTGGGAAGCTGTGTCCCTCGGGAAGGAAGCCAGCTTTCACCATCATGCAGCATGCAGACACATCGGCAGGGTGCTTGGCACTGTCAACACTGTAAGCCCCCACTCACTCCTGGACATATCACCTTCAACACGACCTCAGCAGTCAGATGTAAGTGTCCTCTCACAGCTACATACTTTCATCACTACATTTCTTTTGATTAAAACTGCATTCTGTGTTGCTGCTGGAGAGTGCTGCCATTTGCTTTGAGACAAGCCTCCCAGTACCAGCCTAGGAGAGGGTGACAATGAGAGCACTGGCAATGCAGTTTCATATATCTGTAGCTTCTAAAACTCTTTGACACTTCCCTGGTTGCAAAACATGCCCAGCAGCATAGGATATTTAGTATTTCTGATTGCTCTTGACCTGGATGTCTCTGCTGTTGTCCTGAGTTAGGAGGCTCAGGTAAAAAGACAGCGGAATAGAGGAAGGCAGCAAACACAGCAAGTCCAGTTTTTCAGCCCTGAAATAATCTGCTACTGAATGGAACTGCTGAATGGAAACAGAAGCTTCTCCCTAAATCTAGAGTGCTCTAGAAAAGCTCCTTGTTTTATTATGATGGAAAATCCTCATTGGAGGATTTCGTTAGAAAACAAGGTGTCATAAAAGAAATGTTAAGAGCCCTAAGCACCCATCTCTCCCATGATGTCAACTCTCAGAGACATCAACGACAGCTCAGCTGTGTGATCAAAGGCTCTAGCAAGCGGATTTAAAGACAGAATTACCAGAAAACTGAGAGTTGAAGGAGCATGGGGGCATGATCAATCACCTGTTTATAAATGCGTCTTATGGGGTGAGGTAATTCCTTTATGATGCTCTACCACAAGAACAGCGGCACCTGTGTCTTCTCATTGTGACACTGTCATGACAAGATGGGGGGGATGGTACCTTCAGGATGACATGACCCATCCCTGACACCTAATGCCTTGCTGTGCCTGCAAAACCGTGTGTCAAAACTGCCTGGAGGGGAGACTGGGAGGCCACGGTGCTGAACTTCACACACACACACACCTGTGACTGCCCTCAGCCACAGCCCGTGGTTTAAAGCACGAAGGCAGAAAGAACAGGGGGGAAGGAGGGAAGCCAGCTACTGCTATATTGTTAGTCCCCAAGTGGTGCAGCAGCCCACTGAGGCTGCAGGAGGAACCATGTGAGGTGCCTCCTGGATTTCACCCTGGTGAAGCAAGGACAGCAAGCTCTTCACCCTCAACCCCACAGCCCCACCACCACTGAAATCAGCCAATATAGAATCGCACGCTCAGCAGCACAGAGGTGTTTTAAAGTTGCCTTGAGAACAGCTTGTGATCTCGTGTATCTTTCAATGCATGGAAGTCTCCAGGACAAAGACTATAATTTATTAGACATTTGAAACCTGGGCCCCCAACCAGGCTGATGCCTTTAGGAGTTTCCAGTATCTAAACAGTAAATCAAGAATAGTATTAATCTATGCCACAATACCTAAACGCAGTGGGTGACGGTAGACAGAGTATCACAACTATCAATTTCCTGGCTTCAGAGATATTTTTCTCCCTATTAAGAAGATGTTTTTATCTGTGTAATTTAATTTCCTTCATTGGTTTTTGTTTCTTTTTTTTTTCTAACATAGAATCAGATATTACTGCCTGAGTAAAAAAAAAAATAATAATAAAAAAATAAAAAAAAAATTGGCCAGCAATCAAAGCGTTTAACTGTTGAAGCACATGAAAGGCATCTGAAACGCAACAGCAACAAAGAACAAGGAACTATTTGTCAATGCCACTTGGTCATTGGGGAAGCTTAGGGGAGGAGACTGATGCTGTTTGTTTAAAACAAGCAAACAAAAACCTGACAGACAGACCATTTATCTATATAGTGCTTCACTTGAAAATATTGGCAGAGGGAATACATCTTAACTGAGTTTGTAACAAAAAGTGCTGACACACTCTGTTATGACACTTCCCTGCCTTGGGGCTGGAGATGCCTGTCACAGGGAGGACCCTGTGGAGCAGTGATACACGTGGATCAGGCACAACACGTCAGCAGGTCATCCCAGGCCCTTAGCAACCCCTCGACCTGTCCAACCAGCAATACCATAGCATCTGCCATGCTCAGATCAGCCTCATCTGAGTTCAGTCCCACCAGCTGCAGAGGAAGGCAGAGGAAGCAGCGAGGCCGGATTTGTCCACAGGTACCTCTTTCCTTCCTATGAGCCAATCAAGCTGGCTCAAGTGCCTTTCAACCACCATGCAGAACAACTGCCTATGACTCCCCATACCAAAGTCTGCTCTAGTGGGAGAGAGCAGCTCCCATCCTCACAATGGCTCAACAACAGCCTATGGGGCACAGAGTGGTGCATGCCCCAGGCCATGCTCTGCATCCAGCTCGCATCCGTTCTCCTGTTCTGGGTACTGATGTTCAGGACACCACAGATCACGCTTCCTGCACTGCCCAGAGTGATGGAAAAGACTATCCCACCTGGCAACAGCATCTGCCATCCCAGGTGCCATTCTGTCAGTGGCAGCTGTGCAGAGAAGGGGGCAATCTCTCTGACAGGGACAAGCACTACACACAGCGGCACTCAGATGGCTATGCATCTGCCTTCCCTCTCTCACCCTCTCACCCACTAGTTATTGCAACCATGTCCTCACCAAATCCCCACAAAGGTAGAAACATATCATTAACAATACAAATGAGACCCAGGGAGATGAAACAACGTGCCCAGCAGGAGCCTACCTGTATTTCCACTGCTCTCACAATAGGACCTCAGTGAGGGATTACCACAACCTGTCATACCTTGGGCATTTGGGGAATGCTTGAACGCTTCCTAAAGCAAGGCTCATATATAGCTTGGAAAAAACCCCAAAGAATACTGCTGTATTGCTCCTTATAGCTAGGGCATACTGTCCCAGTCTTCTCCTTCCCCACCCTGGCTGATATTACACCCTTTTATTTACAACAGGAGGCAACAGATCTGACTACCATCACATTGCGCACTCATGGCTGAACTGAGGGCCTCTTGCTAGCTCTCAGCAGTAGCAGGATGTGCTCTTTTCTAACATCACTACTTCTGCTCAGCAAATAAGTCTTGATCCAGTTGACCATAGGAGACTGAACATAAGCACCGAGCACTGTGTCAGCTAAACCATGAGCAGGGTGAACAGAAGCCTGCAACAGCAGTGGACAGAGCAGCATTAGGGACTCCCTAGAAATGCTTGTGCCGTGGGGGAGTGATGGCTCTCCCCGCTGCACCAAACCTACAGAGCATCTTCAAGGCATCCGTGTCTTTAGCAGTCCACCAAAGCCAGCTCTGCTCTCCTGGGCCTCCAGCCAGGCTCCAGGGAGCACGGGATGATGAGCACTCTTGAATGGGAAGATGCTGCTGACTGTTACTTAAGTCTTCCAGCCCTGTCCTCTCCAGAAATAAAAACCAGCTCAACAAAATCACCCTTTTGCTCTATAAAGTGATGTGGGGAATTAAAGGAACATACATATAAGCATGAGGAGTGAAGGATGTGCATAAGGCACCCCTTCTCACCCCCACTGCTCCTCCAGTGTCTCACCTTAAATCTGAAACAGATTTCTAGGGTGAAATCCCCAGAACAAGCCCAGAAACAAATCGAGGAGCCAGGAACCCAACCATTACACTACAACTCCACTTGGGGGGGGGGGGGGGTGAATGGGGAAACGGCCATAGCCTCACATTTTAAAATAACAGTTAAAAAACAAAAACCCCAAACAAATGCACTTGCAAGGGTTTCATCTCCCACATGGGGTGAGCAATACTTCAGACACAGGTGAAATAAAAGCCCTGAAGCAAGGCTAGGAGGGAGGAAGAGTATGGAATAACCCAACATTTAGGTCAGCTTGTATGCGTACATGCGTGTGTATCGTTCCTGCCCCTCCGCCAGTCGGGGGCTGCGGGGGACCCCGCAACCAGCCCCGTGCCCCTGCTCCCTGCTGGGGCCCTGCCCCTGTACTCCCTTGCACAAAGCCACCCGCCTGCTTCTGCTGGGCT
>JBCJKH010045623.1:39212-51116 GCA_039877255.1 Loriculus beryllinus | reverse complement strand
ACTGTTAGGGTGGTGAGGCACTGGAATGGGTTGCCCAAGGAAGTTGTGAATGCTCCATCCCTGGCAGTGTTTAAGGCCAGTTTGGACGAAGCCTTGGGTGGCATGGTTTAGTGTGGGCTGTCCCTGCTTATGTCAGGGGGTTTGGAACTAGATGATCTTAAGGTCCTTTCCAACCCTAACGATTCTATGATTCTATGATCTAAAGATTACTCACCTGGTGGGATAACCTGAGCCTGTCATTTAATCCCTTCTCTTCAGTCCTGGCTGTACTGAAGTAGTTCCTTTTATTATATACTACACAAATAATGTCTATCTCCTGGGGACTGAAATGTTTCAATCTTACCCTTGGTGCTGAGTTTAGAGGAGAAGCAACATGACATTCATCAGATCAGTCTGTAAGACCTAGTGCAGCCTTTCTTACCAATTTAGGAAATTAGAAGCATTAACACTTTCATGCAGAGCCTAAAGTAAGTACTTTGCCATAAGTACTGTGGATAGCCAGTTTTAAGTTTATGCCCCAAACAAGAAGCTGCTTCTTGAAATATAGCATCTTTGATGTAATTAAACTGATCATAGTGTGAACAAGACTACAGATTTATCTCAGTGAAGGAAAACTGGGAAAGTGTCTTCTGCTTCAGGGCAGGGTCGAACTCTAGCTGTACAGGACTATCCTCAGAAGAAAATGTTAGCTTATGTCCTGCAAAAAAAGACTCATTACTAAGTTTTCTGTCACTTTAATTTATGGACCACTGGAGTATCAATATAAGGAGAATAGGTCAAATCCAAGAGAAAAGAAGCCATGCTATAAAATGATCTCTGAACTTACTAAGCACCAGAAATGGGTGCACAGAAATGCACGGCAAAGCCGAGATCGTCATGTTACAGTGAGATGGATCACTTCATTCTTGCACTGGGGAAGTTAAATCTGCACTCACTGTCTTTGCCTTCAAACATCAATTCAAAAAACACCCTCCCAAAGACAGACAGAGTCATAAAGTATGTGCTATTTTGCTTCAACCACGGGTTTCTACTGCTTGGATCAAATGAAAAGGATTGGGGATTCTTCTTATTCATATTTTGATTTGGTTTTTGTTCTTCCCGCTTTGTTAAGCACAGTCAGCTGGGAAGAGCTTATGCTGCTACAGAAGTGATGAACACCTCAGAGTGCCTGAGCTGCAGTAGCAATTACTCCTTCTGGCATTGTTGTCTTGAATAAGGCTTTTCTTTCTCCTTTTTTTTTTTTATATTTTTTTTGTTCTCCTGGTGGTTTACTGTATTCTGCACAGTGCTGCAATTACTGAGCGTTCAGCCTTGAATGGTAGGCTATTAGATTCAATCCTACCTAAAGCAGATTTAAATCGCAGGGTTTTAAACTTGCAGGTTTTTTTCACGATTGTCATCATAACTTGCAAGTCAGTTTGGTTTTGAGTTTATGCATTTTGGTAAAAGTAGCAGTGAGGGCAGGCTGCCTGCCTTTATATCAAAAGTAGTAGTTATCAGTGCTAACTTAGATCCCTTTAACTCTGGTAGGCAGAAAATGCTATGGGAAGAGACACTGTGATTTAATTGAGATTGGTCTGGAAGAATGAGAAGGGAACTGGGTCTAACCATTCCTCATGCACAGAGTAACACTGCAAGGCAAATATCACAGGAATGGACGGGAAAGAAAGTGGGAAAGAGTTATCTAAACAAAAATATGATAAGCAAAGAAAAAGCTGCTCTGCAGGGACCAGACTGTATGGGCAGTTTTTGGTAAGACGTGTTCCTGTGCTGATTGCTGACAGCTTCCAAGTCCAGTAGCCTGGGAGAGAGTGATGCTGCAACTTCATGTTCCCAGGTCCAGCCAGTAGTGAGGCTGAGTACATTTTCCCCACAGTCACATACACAAATGCATGGATACTGCATGTATATGTACATATATATACACACATGGCTCATGGTCACAAAGTTCAATGAAAACAGAAAACATTTCAGTCACAGAAGCACTGTAAGCACCAGTGTTCTCACCTTGTTACTCCTCTTGCTAATCAGGATGGTAGTGTTCAGGTGCAATATGTGTACACAAATTTATGCAAAAAATTGTGGAATATATATATTCATATATATATTTAGTTAGTGGATTCCTCCAGTAACTGAATTCAGACACAAAGTCAGTCCAGCAGCTGGTTCCTGGATCCCAGTCTCTCCTATTGCTGACACCTGGACCTGTAAGCCCCCAAAGTCTGCAGTCCCAGTCCAGCTGCTGGTACTCAGACCTATGCAGACACCTATGCAAAGAGTCTCTCCTGTAACTGGCTCAGATCTACAGTCCCTCCAGTATTTGGCACCTGTGCCATGATGCCTCCTACACCCAGCTGCTGGACTTCTTATCTCACTCTTATTTTTATTTCTTATCTTTATCTCTTACCTTACTTATCTTATCTTACACCTAGTCTGGCTCCTTATCAGACCTTTGTGTTTATCGTCATTAACTTTTGATTTCACAGCCTAAACACTAAAGCTCTGCTGTGGCACAACACAGAACTGTTTAGCTGTATGGCTTCTAACCCACAGCGAGGAGAAATCTGGTTAACTCAGGTTCAAAACCAAGGTCCTGACTACATATTCATGCTTCACTCCTGCTTGCAAAACGCTACCGAGACAACATCCCAGAAAATGCTTAGCTGCTCCTCAAGGAGATGCACATCTATTAGTGTCTTTGAAGAACAGCTCCTTCGATTTGTGTTTAAACAGCACTGGGCAGTCTTGGTCTGAACACAACTAATAAAGTGCTATGACCATGACCATAAGATCACACTGGTGCCAAGTGCTGACAAAACAGAAAGCTGCTTCTTTCTCTATTCCTAGGGCCTCCTCCTCCTTTGAGGCACATTAATGGAAAGGTGTCCTGAGGCAGCAATTTACACAACATGGAAACAGGACTTTTATCCCAAACCCTCCCCAAGATGGCTGTCAGCATGCATCACTTTTTCTTTGCAACTAGTGCATGCCTCAGTTTTAGCTGTGTCACAGTGGAATGGGAGAAGCAAAAAAGTTTTATTATATTTATCAGAAAGCTTCATCTCACTAAAACTTTAGTATGGGTGCAGGGGCTACTTAAGAAACTGCTGGTGGTTAGCTGTATGTGCTGCTGTATCCCGAGGCATGTAAAATTAGGTGGGGTTTTGGCTAGTCTGTTGGTGTGTTGAGCTCTGTTAGGGGGTAAGCAGCTGGGAGCTAAGCCAGTGAAGTATGGTGTTCCTTCTGCTCCCGGTGGCAGGCTCAGCCTGGAACAGGTGCTTTCACCTGCCCAACAACTGGCTGCACAGCTGGTGATATCAGTGAAGATTGGCTTTGGATGCAACGAGGGACAGAGTTGTTCTTCCCTGGATATTCCGAAGGGCCAAATATTTTTATACAACCTTGTGTGAGCCCTATCAGTAACTTCTGTATTTTTCTGCTATCTTGCAAATTAGGCAGTTATTAATCCCTAGAGATGTCTTGGGGTAAGTCTGTTACTGCCCTGAAAAGGTGAAAGTGAATGTTTGGCATTTATCTGGATGACACAATGTCGCTGACACAGCAGACTCCCCAGGGGCACTGACTTTCTTGACATGAGTCTGACAAGCTAGTAAAACCTGTGCCAGTCTTCTATCCATCTTAGACATACAAGAAGACCAAACTCCTTCCATTCCTCATGCTGGCAGGGCTGTCAACTCTTTGCAGGATGGAGGCCTTAAATTTTCAGTCTTGCATATAATGCTGTGTAAGGGCTCTGCAGAACAGTGTTTGTGCAACAAGACAGACTGTCATTTGCCCACCATTTGCTTCCATGAAAGGGAAATATTATCATGAGGGGAAGAAGAATTATCATAATGGCCAGCAGCAAGGTACTGTATATATTTTTCAGACATTTGCCAGTTGTCAGATTGCCAGAAACACCTCCACTGCTCCATCTGTCACTAGTGGCATTTTAAAAATATGACTGTAGCCCTTATCCCAAGAAAGATATCGGAGGGGAAAATGGCCTCTGAGATAGAAAGGTTTTAAAAGCTGTATTTTAAACAAACACAGAAAGTACATCAGTATTCTATGATTGGCTTTGTGCTTAAAAGCAGCCCACCCTGGTAGTGACTCTATTTCATATTTCTTGTTCCTGATGTTTGACATTCAGCAGAGTTCTTCAAATCAGCCTGTGCACTAGGTTTTTGTTAATCCTCAATTTGCTTGCTGCACCAAATGCCAACAGCTCATTACAAATAACTGGCCCATGGAGAGGACAGGGCATTTCAAGAAGTCATGATGGTACCAGTTATAATAAACCTGCAGCATGGGAGATACAAATTTCTTGCCCAGACACCATGTGCTTGTATACCACCTATCACTGTGCTGTATCAGAGTTCCTTGATATCTTCTGCTTGTCTCTTCTTGCAACATAACTTGGGAATAGTGAAAAGTGCTTAAATTATGTGTCAGCAGTCACACAGATGGTCTCTGTCAGACCACAAGTTGCCCGCAGTCTTTCCCTCTCACCTGCTTCGTGGCAGCAAGACAGCGATGATAGAGCTTTAAGGAAGCTATTGCTTTTAATTCAGTGTAACACTCAAGCTCAGCCTCCTCACGGAACATAGTAGAGATGGAAAAGCTTTACAGCATCCCTGCTCAAAAGGGCATTTCCAGACTAAGGACAGCATCCTAACCACAAATAACGCGATACAAATTCCCTGTGAGAAATGAACAGATCTTGTAAAATCAACAAAGAAAAGTAAATGGCATGCCAAGAAGAGTGGCCAGATCATGTAAAGCAATTCCACCACAGAGCCTAGGATCCATCACTGTGGATGCAGTTTAGGTGCAAGCAAGAACAGTATACACAGGTCTAAGCCAGAGACTGAGAGATAGCTAAATTTGCAGCACATAGTCAGAACATTGATCTGCTTGCTGCTGTTCCTAGGCAGAAACCATCTATCATGGTTGTGTCCATCCAGGTCATAACACCAGGCGGAATTGTTTTTCAGTGTTTGCTCTTACATGTTTTGCTCTTGCATGGTTTGCTGCTGGTCACAGAGAATATTCTTCACTACTTGCCACTTCCAGACAGTCTATAGAGGCAGAACAAACCAAGAACAGCCAAACCCAAGATATGCTGTGCATGGGTCAAGAACCCAGGACAGCACATTTCACTACAGCTCTACTGCTGTCACAGCTTGACCCTTTCCCCTCTACAAATATATTTCTGCATATGGGACTAATTAGAATAATTGCACATCTTTCCGGCAATTCTTTTGGCTTTAGAGGACTTGAGTGTAGGTTCCAACACCTGTCTCCCTTCTTCCTTTCTCCATGATCATTTGTCAAGTGTGGAGCCTCTCTATTCTCCCTTTGTGCCAACTATATGTGATGAACAATATACACATTATATACATGTAATGAACAACATATCTGTTATATATACAATACACATTTGTGCAGATATCTGTACCAAAGCCCTCTCACAAAGATGCCAAGGTTTCTTACACAAGGGGAACTGAACCAATCTAATTTCAGAACTAGCAGTCTGATCACTTTACAAGTTGAAATTGGGGTCCCTTAATTACCAGATGGTTTTGTATCAGTGTAGGAAAGAAAAGCAAAACATGATGAGTGCAGATGGGAACATGCAGAAGACAAAAGAGCTTATAAGCTGAAAGTCAAAGCATGAGCCATGGTATATCTGGAGGGAAGCATGAGGTTTAGGTCAGAGCCCTAAACTCTGGGATTTGAGACCTGAGAGACCACATAGAGGTCTCACAGAGGTCTTTCTATGTGGTCTTTCATAGACCACATAGACCTCATAAACCCAAGAGGGAAAGGAGCAAAGAACTCCCGAAGGAGTGAGCAAAGCAGGCAAGATTAGGAGGACATATGGTCTATCTGTTTTCTGTGCAAAATTAATTGTTTGAATAAGGAATGACACACCAGCTGCTAACTTCAGGAAAGCACACAAATAGATCTGGGTCTGACTTTGGCATTTGCATCAGCTATATACGAATGAGCAATCTAAGCACACTGCTGAAAGCACAGCAGTCTATAGTGTTTCATTCCTTTCCTCTGCCAACAGCCAGTCTTGCCTTTGGCTATAAATGTGTAAGGTCCTAGGGACCAGGTGACATGCAAACCAGAACGTTACATTACTGAAATAGAGATGACAGTCATTGCTATTTTCACCACTCTTTGGATTTAAGTGGTCCCGAAGGACTTCACACTTCTTGAAGGAATCCTTCTAGTCCCACTGGAACAGCCACCTCTTGAAAGGAACAGCACCAAGGATTTCACAGACCTCAGCACACACAACACGGGGAATAAATGATGCTCACTAGGAACAGCATGTCATAAGAACAATGGTGTAATATCAGCCTTGGCAGTCACTTCTCTGCCCACATTGCTGGTGTGTGCCATTCCAGGCCCCTCCACAGCTTTAACCATGTGTGGAAACAATTCATTCCTCTACCTTGGAACTGGTATGGGGAGAACGAAAAAATTGTGAAGGGGGTGAGCATTCTGGATGTGAGCTGAGACAGCTCTATTTTGACATCAACACCCTGCTGCTTGGTGACAACACATTTTACTGATGGAATTTTCCACTGCCATGCAGGTGCACACAACATCCAAAAGCAGATCCTCACTCTAGTCTCTTTCAGTGAGCCTGAAAAGACATCAAGAAAGCACTAGTGTCCTCAAGAATATAATTCACTCTAACCTATTCAAGGTGAAGCATCATGCTGTCTTCCTTCCTTAACTCTCAGGCATGTGTGTGCTCTCATAATTTCACATTTATTACCTTTTCAAGAAAATAGGAGCCTGCTGAGAAGGCTGGACCTAAAATCAGTAGGATACAGGAAAAACACATTGCCCATGCTGGCAGCACCTAAAATAGTCTGGATTGGTTTTTATGTAATGGCATCAACAGATTAAAAATTTGTATGTCTAGTCACAAACAGCATATGCACAGTCACTACAGACAACATGGCATCTTGAGGATACATGTATATTTATAAAGTATTCAGAAAGTCTGTTCAGTTTTGGTTTTTTCATGGTTCTTATGTGTAACTGGAGACACAGGAGGCTGTGTTCTGAAAGTCTAGAAGATGCATGTCAGTTCTAGATGTTGCTATAAATCTACTATATAACCTGAATTAATAGGATATCCTGTGATACGGAAATAAGTAGTAGGAAATAGAGTTGCAATCTAAACACTGCATCATTTGGTCATGGATTTAGTGAAGTATATCCACCTCAGTGGATAACACGCTAGGCAAGGACTCCCAGGCCCAGAGTCCATTCCTAGCTCACCTGGGTGCTTCGCTCTGAACGCCTTGCTACAATTCCAGATCCACACTGAAACCCATGAACAAGAAATGTCTTATGAGTGGGGTTTTTTGAACTGGCTTGGGAATCATCATGCCTGCTCCATCTTTTTTTTTTCTTCAGTCAGATTTGCTAAGTGAAATTGCAAATTTCTCTCCAAAATGAAATGGTGGTGCTAAAAAGATGGGCCTTAATTACCACCAAAACAACTGCAATTGAAATTAACTTCATTGCACCACATGGCTCATGCTGAATCCCTACTCTAGTCTGTGTTTGGTATTTGATGTGTAAGATCCAAGACTCCCCAGAACTACCTCAATTGCCAGGGAAGGAAGAGGAGTTCCTTTAACATGTAGTTCAGAGCTGGTGCCCCACAGACGTTTTCTGCTGCTCCACTCACTTCAGAGGCAGGACTTTACAGATCAGCTACCACCTATTAATCACACGTTACTATCTCACACTGTGGTATTCTCATCAGAATATCACAAGTGGAATTAAATAGTTTAGCTCTATTGCTGCAGCAAATCTGAATTTAGAGACAGATGTAGTTTTGCCAGAAAACTCTTTTTTTTTTTTTTTTTTGGAACATGTATGTTCTAATTATTTTTTTATTTCATCATATCTCAGTAAGCTTTAGTTTAATTGCCTTTTGGGACTGATACTTGAAAAAACATTTTTAAAGTCGATAAATCTCTTGCAGTTGATTCTGAGACTGGAAGAAACAAGCAATAACTTCAAGTCAACTTTAGATTTGGACAACTTTAAAAATGAGTGATCACTACAGATAAGACTTTAATTGTGAAGCACAGGATTTGTGAACTCAGAAGGTACTTACTTTTTCTTCCTTGAGTATATATATAAATAACCTTCAGTGACATTTTTATGACTTGACATTTGCTGAAACAGGATGAACTGACACAGTTAAATGTATTCCAATTCTTGTTAGAACCCATTTACTCTGTAAGCAATTTTGATGACAATATAAGCATAGTATCTATCTGCTATATCCATGCAATCCTGATTAGTAACAGGATTTTCTGTTATCAGGAAGTCCATTCAGGACTTTCTTGTAATCACTCCTGCTTAACGGGATGGGCAGCAAGATAAAGCTGACAGAGAGACTGGAAGCAACCAAACCTTTGAGAGAAGCTATCAGTGTTGAATCCAGGGTAGGACACTGGTTGCCTCTATTCCCTCCTTACAAGACTACTGTCTGTGGCTGACCCCACAGTAATTCTCGGTGCTGTGAAATGGGACTGCAATACAAAAAGAAATTTTCTTGCAAAATCCCTGCTCACATGTGGAGATTAATTGCACAGACTCTGGTATCTTGAGAATCAAAGTTATCTTTATTCAAGATTACATGGATCATATATGTTAAGGTTATGTCCACAAGCTCAAAGCTACAATGCAATTGGTTAGTTGCTGCTGTCCATGCGCACAATGCAAACTTTCAATTGGTTAGTTTGTCTTTCATCACCTTCCTTTCGTCCTCCTTCTCTCTTCTCAGTTCCTTCTACATCCCATTTTCATTCTCTTTGTTCTGCTTTTCTTGCTCAAGGTCAGCTCACCAAAGAGTCAAGGTTGTTCAGCACACTCTGAGTAAGCTCAGAACCCTCTTCACCTACACGCACATTATCCTAAATGGACACATGTTGATGAAACAGGAAGGCAAAGAAAACAAACCTGAGCACACACAACTCACTTGGTTTTATCGTCTTATTGAAGTATACCAAGTATTACAGGTTCCTGGTCTAGAACAGTCTAAAGTGAGACCCTTTGAGCTCTCGTGGACATGGATTCTGTAAACAGCATCTCCCTTCTGAGTGTGACTCCTGTCAGAGCTCACAAACTTTCCAGTTTGTGATAATGAGAGGACTGTTGCTGAAAGCTGACACTGGGAGCTGGGCTCAAATCCCCTCATTCCTTGAGATTCAACTCTCATCTGCTGATAAATGCCAAGGTTTTAGACAGGAAAATTCACTGACGTTGATGGGAATTTTTAACAGGTATACTTTATGTATGCATGTGTGTCTATGTGTGTGTAAATTTCTATAGCAAGTGTAGTAAATTCTATTGACTCACTTTATAAGATCCACCTAAAACCACAAACTGCTGCTAAATGAAATCTATACAAAAATCTCTTCTGTGGTTAGAGATTCCCCACAGTATATATCTAAATGATAACCCTTTAGATATATACTATTGACCAAGTCTGAGACTAAGACTAGACCCAGCAACACCTAAACTCCTTCATGAGCTTAGAAAGCAAGAGGGTCCCTTCTGAACCTCATGACTCAACAGAAGGGTCTCTCTTACTGTTTTGTACCTTCAATTTCTGTATCAATCATCTTTAGCTCGATTTTATCTCGATTTTCATTTGCATGCTTCATCCATGTAATAAATAATACAGTGAAACTTCCCATTGAATTCTATCAAGTCACAACTTATAAATCATATTAAAACTACTCTTGCTAGTAACTTTGATGGTCATTCTTTGAGTGAACCTAAACTACTCCTTTTATGACACAAGCGAAGAAAGTTGTACTGGCTTTTATTTGCTACTGTTTATATAAGGGTATTGGTTGGCAGAAGGGAGATGTGGCCACTAGGGTTCAGATTATTGGCAACTGTCTTAGAGACAACACTACAACTGAAATACCAGACTCTCAAGCTAAAATTCACCTCTGGGTAGTCAAAATACTCCTCTCCTCCTGTCATACATCCACAAGTTAAAATGGAAATAATTGTTTTGGAAATACCTTGCACAGGGTGCACTTCTCCTTGTTTTGAGATTGGAAGAGGCACATGGGCACTCAGCCATCCATCCACCAACATGGAAGAATGTCCCCTGTAGAGCTCTGCCCAGATAGCGCACAAGCACTGTGCCTTTTTCTTCCACAACATATGGGAATACTTGCCAGAAACCTAGGAGCAAGCCTAAACACATCAATCCTAGAAGGTGGGATACAGACACCTATCTGGAACTGCTGTGATCACTGCCACAGCCTGACACTTTACTAAAGTGCCAACAACAGGCACATTGCCCAAAACATCATTAATTTTACAGCCAGTCAGTTTTCCATGTAATTCTTTCCTGCTGAACTGTAATTTATTTGTGATAACAACAACTTCATTTCATTAAATGGCTTTTTAATACCTCTAACTATAAAAAAATTAATTTTACCACATGTCGTCCCTCATTGCCAGCTCAGCAGTGGTTTATCTTAGCTTGTGTTTAAGTCTCCAGGGCCTAAGTGTGGATATGTGATAATGACCAGATGGTTTACCTGAACAATAGGGATTTACTAGAATTAAGGAAGAGAAATGTGTTTCTGTATGCTTTCAGTTATTTGAAGGATTGAGGACTTTTTTGTCACAGTATTCATCACTGAGAAGCACAAGAGAGCTGGAAATAAAGCATACAGTAATAATAATAATAATCATCACATTGTAATGGCCTCCTGGCTGGGCTGAACATCTGTTTTGCTTTCAGCTCAGCTAATAGCAATTCTCTTCTTTTAAGTAGAAATTCATCTAACTAAATATTTCTAAAGGAGCAGTGCCTCTGAGCTGGTCCTCCTGGACTTCCCAAACAGCAGAGTCTACAGGCTTGTCATGAATCTGCATATCCATGGAATCTTGCTGCCTCTCATTTGGCATTCTCCCAGAGCTCCCCCTCTGTGAGTCAGCTCCTGGCCTGGCCCCAATCAGGGTAAGCAGGGGCTCCCCTGGTCTCCCATCTCAATCTGGATATTGCAGTGATGTGACTGAACACTCTAGTGTCACTTGTGCCCCTGGAAAAATCTTTCTTCATACCAAAACCTATGCTGTGGCTGTATAAAAACAGAATAGGCACAGTGTATCTGAAAATTGCAGGTGAGAGGACTAATCCTAATGCCCTGTTAGGAAGTCCTGCTCAGCCTTGCTGCAGACAGTCTGCTCCTCCCCTGACCAACCCATGCTGTAGATACCCTGTTCTGTCCCAGACTAACACACTCATTCCTGCCCTTTTATCCAAGTTTCTCCCTCAAAATTATTCATTATAGTGCTCATGTCGAGTAGATGGTGTTCCAGGATCAGTCTTCCCATGGTTTCCAGTTCCATCAACGGAGAAAAAAGTATTGGCCATTAATTCTCACTCATTTCCAGTTGGTAGAGGAGTACTCATGCTTCAGGGACCTCAGGTCTTGGCTGGAACAGCCTCCCCATCAGTCTCTTCTGCGATGGCATGGTTTGATTGATGACTGACAGGAAAGTGCAGTGAGCATCAACACACACTTCCATGCTTTTTTTGTCTAAACCAGGGCAGCTAAATTTTGCTCTGAATATTTATTCTGCCCACTCTCTCTAAAAGAAGCATAAGATTATTTTAGGTGTCTAAGGCTACTCAAATCTAGCTGGTAGCCACAAAGAGTGCAAGTTGCTGACAAGGAGGGTGTGAGTCCTGGTTGCAGGGACCACTGCTCTTTCTCTGGGGAAAGCTGGATGGAGGAACAAGTTTCCACTAAAATTAAACATCCAAACAGCTGTTTTGCATGGGGCCAGGTGATTGAATATGGTAGTAATCCACCACAG
>JBCJKH010045623.1:26520-38082 GCA_039877255.1 Loriculus beryllinus | reverse complement strand
AGGTAGTCCAAGAACATCCGAAATGCTCCTCCAAGAAAGTAGAGACAGACTGTACTGAGATGAGACTCTGGGTCTCGGGCACAGGCTGTCACAGGGAAGAGTCCGCAGAGATAGAAGCAACAGCACCAGTGCAACCTACCATAACTTGCCTCACCTTAACAATTGACTCCCATTGCTTTATACCTCAGATCAATTAAATTAACTCTTGGTCTTGGAGAAGCAGATTTTGGGTCTCATTAGTATGTTAGCAAATGGGATCCCACAGATGAAAAGTCTAACTGATGAGCTATGTAAGGATACTACTTTGAGATGGATAGAGGTAGTTTCTGGGTGCAGATCTAGCAGTGTCTGGACTCCAGAAGACATGTAAGAAACCATCAGACTGCTGTGTGGGTGAGTTTGCTCCTTTGTGGCAGTTGTCTTTCCTCTGTCCCAGATTCTGACTGTTAGACTGGCCTAGGAGTCATGGGACTGGCATAGGAGTCGTGGTACTCTCTGAAAGATAGAAGGAAATTGGAAATGCATGGTAAATTTAACACAATAAAGGAAGTGGGATGGTAGCTATAACTATTACGTAATACAGATCACTACCGTTAGAACACGTAAAAGTAATTTTAGGTAAATGTGTCACAAAAGTGAGGAAATTGGGATTTTTCTTAGGCAAACCCAAACTGATGCCTGCACAAGAAACAGATCTGAAGGGAGATGGTGAGGGAAAACAAAAACAGATCTCAGGGCTGGTAATGCTAGAAGAAAACTGGAAATTTTAGGTGGGAGCAGAACAGATGGTTACCAAAACCACTGTGAATGTAGAGGCATCTCAACACATGAAGACAGCGCCTGTTCTGTGAGACTCTCTTTGTACCATGTTTTATCTTGAGCGTTCAGTTCCATGCATGGGAGAAAACCCAAAATGGGAACACCAGAGAAAGTCAGAAACTCACAGCCTGGCTCTGCCACTGCTGCCATTGAAATGTGACATTAGACTGGACACAGAAGGAGTGTTAAACCCAAAGGGTGAGGAAGGAATTAGTCTGAGGGTCTCAAGTCATAGAATAAAACTCAGAAAGGGAATTCAATGCTGAATAATAGAAACAGTACAGGATTTCATTGTAGTTGCCACGTGTAAGCCTGGTGGACAAGACTAAAATAAATACAAAGTCCTAAACCTCCAGCCCCAAAACCAGGAAACCAGAGAGCCCTTTTGAGGTCTGATGGAGCAAAGGTGGACTAGATGGACAGGACTGATGGGCAGGTCTGAAATTTGGTTTTTTGTGTGTGCAATTGTGTGAAAAGCAATTCTACTAAAAAGCAGTTAAAAAAGGAGAAAAGTTTGAATAGACACACCAATCTGGAGTCCTAACCACAAGCAGTGACTTCCCTCACTGGAATGTCAAATTATGCTCATGAGAGAGAAATAGAAAAGAAAAACAAAATATTTCAAACTGGAGTTTTGAAACTAGTCCTGTGAGAACTGGGTGAAGGTGTTAAGAGGTCTTCTGTGAGTTTAAAGGGAGATCTGTAGAAGACAGGAGTATCAGAGGGGCACAAGGATAGCTCCATGAAGACCTTCTTGCAGGTGTCTTTAGATGGTTTGGACAAAGCACCATCACGGTTCAGGCAGGAGAACATTCACATTACTGTGTGAATGCAGGCAGATATAGAGCCTGTGCAGGTCCCCCAGGGTAGGAGCCCATCTTCATTTATTACCAGATATGTTTTGTCAAAGGAAGCACCCAATTTCCTACAAGGCAGGAAAGACGTGCCTAGCGGGTTTATTGGCAGGATAAGCCCCAACCCTCGTTTTGGTTGTACAACTACTCATATGGGCATAGTTGTGGGCAAGGTATTCAGTGAAGAAATGTAGCCCTCCTCTGATCCAGCTCCCTAAAAAGGTTATGAGTAGCATTGTCATGGGGAAAGAGAAGTGTCTAACAACCCATGTGAGCTTGAATTTGAAAATGCTTTAGAAAATGGCAACAGAGGAGCTCTCAGAAATAAAATAAATATGCTTCTTAGACTGTGATGAGGGACCCAAATTGGACGATGTAACTTCACTTTGAAATTAAAAAACTTGGAAACAAGTATGAGTGGAAGATAATGAGGACTCTGGCTTAAGAGTCTGCTACCATCCTGCAGGAAGGAGGAAAATTTTCTGCCCAGACCCAATTGCCAGAAAAGCTATTACATAGAGGTGTAGGTAGAAGAGCAGCAGATGCCTATGGGCTGTGTGAGACTGGCACAAACCTAAAGAGGAATTCTCTACAGTGGAGTAGTGATCTAATTAAAGGCTTTGGGGAAGAAAGATAAGGGAAGTTAGACAGAACCTCAACAGCTTGCAGACAAAACCTTACACAGCTTCTACTAGGAAAGACTGTGTACATTCAGGGGTCTCAACTACTGCATATCTACGCCCCCAAAAAACCCAGTTCTTCTTTTTCTTCTAACAGGGAGGCAATTCTATCTCCTTCACACACTTTTTGCAGATGCCCCTGTCTGATACATGAGTATAATTAAAACCATAGTCATGAACGAAATCATCTGCTTCAGTACTGCCCTTATCAGCAAAGTGTTATGTGTAATCAAAAATTAATTCCTTTCTTATATATTCCTCTATATAAAAATTTACTTTACATGAAGATTACAAGCTTCAATAAAGAACAGGTTGTTACTAGTCCTGATTCCTGTATTTCCCTTATCTTCTCTTTACACAGCAAATGAAAATTGCTGGGAATCATCTTTGCAAGGCTTGTCTGGTTCTTCCCAGTCCAACAGACAACCTTTCATTTTGGTTCCAGGCATGGAGCCAGTGTGTGATCATTTTTGAAGGCTGTTTAGCTGAGATAAGTCATGCTTCCAAGTGTCAACATCTTCCAAAAAAGTTATATTTCATAAGACCTCAAATCAAATTTTCACTTGTGACTTATGAACGCAGGTCTGGAACATCAATTGCATAAACGTCCCAGGTTCCAAAAACCCAATGCTATCAGTAGGACTGAAGTCTTTTGAAGATCTGGGTCCTGCAAGTATTGATAT
Source organism: Loriculus beryllinus (assembly GCA_039877255.1). Taxonomy (NCBI): domain Eukaryota; kingdom Metazoa; phylum Chordata; class Aves; order Psittaciformes; family Psittacidae; genus Loriculus; species Loriculus beryllinus. The sequence goes on along the minus strand of JBCJKH010045623.1, from coordinate 35,046 downwards.
TCTAGGGCTTTGACCCACCAGCAAGATTCTGAACATCAGCTGCTCTGTGGTAGTTTTTAATGTTCTTGGGCACAACATCAACTGGCAAACAGAAGGCAGTTAATCTCTTAGGAAAAGGGAGATTCAAATTGCCTCATATTTACTACTACTGTCTTCTGAAAGGTAAAAGCACAGATAGCTATTGAGCAATTGATGCAGAAGTGCATTTATATAGGAGCCTCAAGGCTCCCAAGTGATAGTGTCATAATAAAGATCAAGAGGCCAGGTTGGACAGAGCTTTGAGCAACCTGGTCTAGTGGAAGGTGTTCCTGCCCATGGCAGGGGGGTTGGAACTGTATGATCTTTAAGGTCCCTTCCAACCCAAACCATTCTGTGATTCCATGATTCTATGTTTCTATACTAAGTGTGGGCCGGATTAATTTCTGTGCTATACCAATTAATGTCAGGGAAACTTGGCTGCGTCACAGTTTGTTTCAATACTGTTTCTCTTTTGCCTGCTTGAGGAAATTAAATCGTGTTTTTTAAAAACTGTAGGTGATAAATGTATACCATGATTCATTTGAGGAGACAAATCAGTTCATTTAAACACTTGTGTTTAGTTTGAATGTCTAGAGGTATAGTTCTGGATATCACAAAAGAGGAGAACAGACCTAAGACTCAGCTCACAACCTCAAGCCTGAGTAGGCAATTGAAAATCCTGGGTAGGTGACAGCCATCTGGGTGGTGTGACTACAGCACAGGATAACATCACCAAAAAAAGTACCTAGTTGTAGGATTTACCTCAGCAGACTTAAGGAGTTTTTTGTAGTTTGCCATTTTGGTTATTCCTGAAAAAACCCTTGCTCTGGATTGACTTGGCTTCAGCTAGAACAGGCTACTCAGCTTTTGCAGTGAACAAAGAAAGCAGTCACACACTGTGCTAATGCTGTTGCTTCTTTTTCTTACCTCACCCTCCAGGATACGGTGTCTTCTGACCATAGCCCAGTAGGCTTGGGTGGTTCTTCAGGTTTGTTGGGAACAAATCACTACTGAATTCCTGTGCTGATCTGTGCAAGTTGTTATTTCTGTAGCTGTAGGCATAGACACTTGAGCAGAAGTCAGAGTCACCAATCAGCAAGAATTTGGGTCTGTCGCTGCTAAAGACATTCAGTTAATCAGGAAGGAGTAGGTATTCAGTTTTGTGGCCCAGGACTTCCATGATGGTGCCTAAACTTTATTACTCTGTGCAATCTCTGTCTCCCCTTTTCTTTATTTAGATGGCAAAATCTGGATTATAAAGTCACAAATTGTGCCTGCTAATGTGAATGAATAAGTCCCATCGTACATAATAATTAAGCCACTGGGTGGAAATCTGAAAAAGTCTATTGACAATACAAGGATGCTCTATCAGCAATACAGCAACACCAAACCATAAGGATGTACTTGACATCATATGACCAAGGCACTTTTTCATACTACTCTGTAAGGATACTGGGCTAATTGAACATGTAATTAGACCAGACATGGAAAACTGCAGTAGTTTAGTGCTTCACATTCTTGTTTTAACTCCAGAAATATGAGGTAGAATGAGTTACAACTTCCTGACCAGTAGAGATGTTCAAAGGAACATGTTTAGTAGGAAATGAGCTTATATAATGCCATACCAGAAGACTCAGCAGCAGCTCTTCATCTTGCTGCTAAGGATGCAAAGCTCCTTGCAGAACTGAGCACAAAGCACTACTACTCAGCTGTTTTAGATATGAATATGCAGAGACCTACTTAGCAGCATACTTCAGTTGCTTGAAGAGCCACTTAGTGTCATCAGAGATAAGCTGGGGTTCCCTAACATTTGCTACAGGCAGATTCAAGTCTACTGTATGTCCTGTTTCACATCTGCTAGCTCAATGCAAATCTTTCAGATACTTCAAATATTAGGGGTCTTTTCAGATCTTCATCTGAAACTCTGGTGTCAAGCTCACTGAAGAAAATGCTTTTAATTTTATTTAAAATTAAATTTTATTTAAAAAGTTTAACATGAACGTTAAAGATGTGGGACACTTCAACACTTTACTGATGTAAGCATTGGAGGCAGAAACAGAGAGACCATGAGAACACTGTGTACTGCCTTTCCCTGGAGAACAGCAGGAAAATCTAGATCCCCTTTTATACCTATGTTGAATGTTTTGCGTTTATTCTTATAAACTAAGACACAGCCTTTAAAAAGTTTCTCTATTGTCATGCCAGTACTTGCAAAACAGAGATCAATTCTATACTAGGAATTCCAATTTTGGTACTACTTAATGACAAATAAAGACACGTCCATCTGTACCCCCTCTTTCACATATCTATCATATATGCTGGCTGAAAAATTAGCACTTTCTAATCCATTTTTTTTGATCATGACTCAAATCACCAGCACTTTGGGAAAAGCAAATGCAACATACTTTTCAAGGCAGAGACTGGGAAAAAAACCTACTTCCATTCCTCTTCAAAACCACAAAGAAATCATGCAGGAAAAGCTGGATATTTTGTTTGTTTGTTTGTTTTTACCTAAAAAGGAAAAGGCAGAGTGACTCTGAGGTCCAGTAAGGACTTTTATAAAGAACAGATGAGACTTGGAGTGCAGTGATGCAATGGAAGCTGGAAAGATTAGATCAACAGCTGGTAGCACACTAACACCTCTGGTGACTGGCAAGACAAATGGAAATCTGATTGCTCTGACCCTTGACTTTCTGAGAACTGACCAGGCAGTGTAACCCAGAAGACTTTCTGTATTAATTATAAGACTCAGGACATGCTCTTTCCTGGATTATCACGGTTAAACTTAATCCTCCCAAGACAGTACTCACACAGATACTGAATTAATGATTTATTGCTTGAGACAACACTTGCCAGGTTGGGAAAAAGGCTTTTTCCAAATCTCTGTGTGACTCCCAGTTTTATAGAGCTGAAGCAAAGTTGCTCCAGATTCAGTTGCTTTGTGTTTTAGTTATCATTGAGTTTTATGACTGCAGAATGTTTTCCCATTTATTAGGTTTTCTGCCTGGAATGTAGCATTGGGTGATTTATTACAAGCACAACACTCCCCTCTGCAACTGCTGATGTGATATTTGTCCAGCGGTGAAGGATTGTGAGTAAGCTGAATGGAGTTCAGTTGTGTCCCTGGATCAGAACCAGCCCCAGTCTTTGTAGGGGCAATTTTCTTTCCTGGGGTACAAAGAATTACAGTAATTTCTATCAGAGGTGACCTCTGCACTTTTTTTTTTCTTAGATCTGAAAAACCTGCTCATTTCGTTGTTCAGATCTCAGAAGACAGCTAACAGGGTGATGGCTGAACCACTCTCCATATAGTATTAAGCTCTCTGATGGCAAATCAGAAGATTCAGGTTGCCTTTCCAACTTCACACTGTGCATTTCACATCTCTAATTATCTGGGTCACGAGCTTCTCAAAGCAACACTTTGGCATTACTTCCAAAATCCAATTAACTTAGCCTGATCCTTGGGTACATTTACTCATATGATCAAGAGATGTCTCTTTCCCAGCTGTACCCAGAGTTGACAGTGACTGGCATTAGGATCTTCAGCTGACAGATGAAACTTGGCTGGGAGCAAGGCAGAATGATTCCCCTGTCGCTGCCTTGTGTTGGTGTACGTAAGCTGTAATTCTAGTGAGACCAGATTTTCCTTTCGAGAAAAGGGCATTGTTCTAAGCTGGCCCCACTACACCTATTAATTTCTAAAAATTAGATGATGCTGAACTCCTTATTCAAGCAACTCTTTCCCAGCTATAACAGCAAATGCACAGCCTTTGCTGCTGAGCTGTTTCTTTATTCCCCTTTAATTGGCCTACCTAGAGGCTGAGTAATCTGTCATTTTATATTTCCTGTGTTCAAATACTGCTGGGGGTGGCGGGAACCATTGTAGAATGCATTCTATCTCACTGCTGGGATAGCTGGGAAGATTTAGAAGGTCTTCAAGCACACTGGGGAGCCAGCTCACCTTGCACTATGACACAGAAATAGCAGTTGTCTCCAATTTAAGCTGCAGGCAGAAGTGATAAATAAACACAGAAAACAGAAAACACGCGAAAAATTCCACAGACCTCATGGAAAACTCTTTTTGAAAGAAGCAGATTGGTAAAAGAGTATCATCTCCCTCCAGTGCTAAAGAGAAAGAGGTAGCAAGTGTAGGGTCTGTAATTCCTTTGGAGCAAAACCCACCTTGTAATTGGGATAATATAGCATGTCACACAATGGGCTTCTGGTCTGTGAGCACTGCATAAGAAATGATTAACAAGTTAATTCCGTGCCTGATCTTGACACATCCTCTCCTTGTACACAGGTGGTGTGGAGGAAAGGGAAAGGTGCATTGGCATCTTATAGGATGGAAACCTGTCCAAGCACCATTGGGAAATGACTGAGCCTGATGTCATTTTACCGACCACACATTCAGAGGTGCAGGAGCAATTTTCATAGTTACTAAGTCACAAACTGGAAAATGAGGAAATTACTTAAGGACTTTTGGTAAGGTATAGCTAAACATCTCCTAGAATGGAGACTTTTGTTTTTTCAATGCTTTTTTCCCCAGCAGCATAAGATATCAGTAATAGTCTCCCAGTGCACAAATGCCTCAGAGTCCCTAGAGAACATAAGTCTGATAGCTGCACTTCTGCTGGCAGCTTCATTGGAACCACGCTCTACTCCAGGGTAAACTGGCTCCCACTGGCCCCTCAAACATTAGGACATAAGCAAAGGCCATAGCTGACAGTGGTATTAATCCTCTTTTAAGAGGAAATTAGAATACTTATTTAATTTGGAAATTAGATATATCTGCAAGCATCTCTTAAGACTTTGAGGGCACTTATCCAGCACAGCTGAGTGCCAGTTTATAGCTAGGACTTCAGAAACATACGGTTTATATAAAACATAGAATAGCAAAATGGTTTGAGTTGGAAAGGACCTTAAAGCTCATTCAGTTTTAACCCTCTGCCATGGGTAGGGACACTTTCCACTAGATCAGGTTGTTCAAAGCCCCATCCAACCTGGTGTTGAATAATTTGCTGGGACATTTCTGACATTTCTGCCCAGGTGTTGGCTACTTGGATTACATCTCCAGTAAGCAAAATTTAAATGAATGATATAGGCAGACTCCATATTCCCACACACTGCAAACTTGACCTATCTTTCATTCACCAACATCTAATATAGAATTAAACCTACCAAAATGCAATATTTGCTCACTGCCCCCAGCAGCAACTCTGAGAAATCAGCAAGGTTTCTAATACTTTCATGGCCATTGGCCACCTAGGTGAGCTCAGGGAAATACCTCTTAATAACTATCTCTCTTGTCATGTGCATATTAAACAGAATGGATTATTTTCAGCATAAGTGGGAAATTCCCACAAGGTCCCAGAGACTAAGTTTGATACAGGTGTTGCTGTACCAGCAGTCTCAAGGCATGCTCCAAGGGCAGTACATAAGAGCAACAGATGAATAATCAGGCTGACTTGATGTCACAAGCTAACACAGGGAAATTGCTTGCCTTTAAAGTGTGAAATCAGGTTTCTTGAATTAAGTTTCATACCCAGGGATGTGCACCACAGATAGTGGATCTGCATCTCTCACAGCTGATATAAATTATGACCACGTGCCTGGTAATTCTGTTGCCCTCTTAATCCATGACAAGGGAATTTGGAGTTAGGGATGCAACATGCTTTCCCCTTCGGCAGCTGCTGAGCAATGAATATTTTATCTGTTGGAAGGGAATAAACGTAGGAAGAAATCTGTGGAATTCCCCTGTTTTCAGCAGTTAGTGCTCAGGCTTCTCATGTTGTCAGATTTCTGGATACCTGCTTTGAACACACTCTCTTCGGGAGCTCGAATACAGAAAACAGAGGGGGACATTTGTAGGCATTTCTTATCTGACAGACACAAAATGTTTTACATGCTACCTCTGGGCAAGTTCCCCAGATCACATCAGCCAGCTTAACCAGGTGCCATGAAAGGAAATTAAACCCTGTTAATTCACTTAGTGCGTTGAAGCAGATGCTGGAAAAAAAAAAAGAAAAAAAGAAGTATGTACACTGCTGCATAATTACTCTGATTTAGTCTCTGTAGGTTCCCGATAACAGAGCAGTGAAGTGATCTGCTCTCAAATGAGTGCATTTTTCATAAAGAAATTTAGAAGCCTTATACTGAAGAGAGAAATTTAATCATGGGCTAATTCTTTCCAGCATCTTGAGGACCAAGTGGGAAGAGATTCCCATTGGTAAGAAGTCATGGAAGTTCACTAGCATTAAAGGAGCTCCACTGGTGGGACAGAGGATGTGGGTATCCTATAAATAGCGCAGGACGTAGGACTGAACTTGCCATTTCCTGCAGTGGAAACAACTGTTTTTCTCAATACATCACTGAGAACAGTTCAGCCCACTAACTTAATCAGAAGGGAAATTGCAAGCAACATTAGGTCTAACATGAAATTCTGATCCACTAAAGTCAGTGGGAATTTTGCCACTAATTGCACAGAGATTTTACTCCATGCCTTTGTACAGGGATGATAGGAAAGTGAAAAGCAGCGGAGAAACTTAGTGGGGTCTTGTCAGGCTTTATGTGCATGCAGCCTGCAAGTGACGCTGAGTGAGAAGAACCTGCGGACAGCTCTCAAACCAGGGAGATGATCTCCACCATTGGCCTTGCTCTTTGCCCTTCTGCTTGGTTTACCTGCTCAGGGATGCTCTATCTCAACTAAACATAATTCTGAACTCCCTTCTAAATAAGCAGACAGCAAAAGGGACAGATGGATGACAGGACGGAATTAATCAATTTTTTCACAGTAGTGCGTCAGAAAACCAATCAAGCACTCATACGTGTCTGGGCTAATAGCAGCCCCAACAGATTCCTTCATTTCATGAAAAATAAGATGTTTGTCTTTATCTGTGAGGAAAACTGTCTTAGCACAGAAGCAGGAGAGGGATTCAGCTAAGCATGGCTGTCCATCTTGGAAGGAAGCCCTCCTTTGTAAGAGTCCCATTCATGTAATCCTAAACCAGATGCCTAAATCAGACCAAATGCTTCTTTCTCTTTGCAAGCTATAGAGGTACCTATTTTAGCTGTGAATTTTGGAAATGTCCTACATCAAGTATGGTAAACGCATCCAAGCACCCTCTTTGTGCTTGGCCTTGCAGAGCACTGTGAGCCACCTTCTCCATGGTGTGACATTGTTCCCAGTCTGCCTCAGTCCACTGGGTTTTTCCTTGCAAGTAAGCCTCCCGGAAGACCTCTTGTCTGGCAGTGCTCTGCTGGACATTGTGAATCCCCTTCACCCTCCAGCAGTGTCCCAAGAGGTGCCTTCTTTGGTAGCATCTAACAGTCACCAGGAACAGCAATTTCCATGCTTTGCACTGAACTACGTGGCTCTGCACGCAATTAGTGATAGCATCTCAAGTCCAAGGAACAGCACTACCTTAGTAAGGTGTCTAGCCCAGTGCTGTCTGCAAGTAAAAATCCACACTATGGCTACAGCTCACCCCTATTAAAAAGGGTCCTTACCCAAAGAGGAAGCTCAAAACAGAATTGGAGGAGACATGAACCTCTAGGGGAGAAACGTATGTGTCTAAGCCGTAGCTCACCCTTAGGAGTTGTTTTGTTCTAAAGGGGATCCTCGTCCTACATGTAATAGGAAATCAAGAGTTCATGTGACATCCCCCTGGCAGAAATTGGTCTAACTGGAAAAAGGGCCATGAGATATGTGGTGAAGGGATTAACAGCAACACCCTGATAGGGATGATGGGCTGCTGTAAGGGTAATAAGGCTATCCAGTTGGAGGCCAGAAGAGCCTTAATGACTGCCTCAGCTGGGTGGAAGAGTGACTTCTGCGAACATTGCATGGTTCTGTTCATGCTTCCACAAGACCTACAGCCCTTGATCAGCCTGACTGAAGGCAACCAAAACTGGTTTTATCTCTTATTTACATATGAAAAATACACCAAAGTGAGAATGTGGTCACACATACACACACACACACACACACACCCCCCCTTCGATAAAGGCAGAAACAGGTAATATGATTACAGTCTCATTTCCACTTCTGTCAAAACTATAATTTGGGCATTTGAACTCCTACATGTCAAAGGATTAGAATGTAACCCCACTCTGCAGAGAAATCAATGGTCTTACTCCTCTTTCCCCCACAAAGCAGAGAGAGATTTGGGTAAGATTTGAATCTCCAACTACATTGGATGATACACAGGTAGAAACAGAGCTTAATAAAAGACCTCTTGGTTATTTTCCCATGTGAGCTCAATTAATTGTTGGCGAGATTTGGATTTTAGCACTAATGCACTCGGTGAACTTATCAATGGGAATTCTGTATTTCTCTTGCTTCATTAAACTGTTTTATTTGTGAATCTGTAATCGTGAAAGTTTGTATTGACAGGATGTATAGTGTGGAATTGGTTATAGTCAGAAATTAAGCTCAGCAATCCCCAGCCCATCTGATCATTGAGGACTGGAACACAAGGGGGCTTGTTTTCTGCCAAATTTCTATAC
>JBCJKH010045623.1:0-11635 GCA_039877255.1 Loriculus beryllinus | reverse complement strand
TCAGTACCTTGGAGGTCTCATAACTATTGGTACTTAAAACTGAAATTAAGTTCTTCATTATGTTATTGTTCTTGGCCATTATTCTAACAATGGGGTGTTAAGAGATGCAGATAAATCAGTAACTATTATTCCTACCACTTGTTTGCCTCATGTAAACTTAGTGTTTACGTGCACTATTCACTAGTGTGACCTATCTTTAATGTCTAGAGATTCAGAAGAGCATAAGAAAACCTTACTTCTGCCTCTAGAATTTAAATAGATGTGCAACATTCCAGTCCTACTACCAGTCAAATAATACATACTAACTATTCCTGATGTTAATAGACCAGAGCTGGAGGAACTCCCTTGATTTCAGTGAAGTCGTTCAGTTAAAGATGACCTATGTACATTAAAATAACAGAAAATTGCACAAAAGATAGGGTTTTTTCCTTACCTGCAGCGACTTTGTTCCTACAAGATGGTTCACACTGCAGAACTGGGATCCAGACCCTCAACAGCTCATTACAAAGCAGTCTTTTGAATCTTGAGTCTTATTTGACCTGCTTAAAATATACTCTGTGAAATCTAGTTCTTAATTGAAGTTTGCATTTCAAATATTTGCAGAGTTCCCATGCTTGTCTTAATGTCTTTTAACAAATAATTATCAATGCCTTTATACATCATGCAGTAATGCCAACAAAGAGCAGTTGTTAATATTCCTTAACTATGCTCAGAAAACACAAAGGGGTGGCTTGCAGTTTGTGTGTGGATATTTAAATGGAGCAGGAGCTCTCTGCGGGTATCAAATAGAATGGGAGGTAATTAAAAGAGTTTGGAGCTGGAAACAGCATCTTTTCTCTTTTGGTCTTCTATCGTTACCATGAGTAAGTGCACATATTATATTTGCAGATAGATTAAGAGCGAGTGTAAAAATGTTACTCCAGGACTATGAATTTCTGCTTTTCCAGTTCCTGAATGTCCTCTTCTCTCCAGTGTATCTGTGCCTGGATTGGATGTGTAAGCAGAAACGAAGATTTGGTACACATACAGGGTACAGATACTTGTGAATTGGTCTCCATATTTGGATCTTTTTATTCTTACATAAAGTATTCAAAGGTAAACTGTGATCTAGTTTTCACGGGAATGGAACCTTATTCTCCTGTTAGCAGTTATAACATCTATACTGGAGTGAAAACTGAGCAAGTGCTTTTCTTCTAGGTTGGAATGATGTCCTAGCTTGAACCTTTCTAAAGCAGAAAGAATATTTCCTGAAAGATGCCAAATACCATTTAAAATGGTTTTGCATGAAGGAGGCAACATTTTCTCAGGGGACAAGAGAACTCTGTTCACTGAGCAGGTGGAACTATTGGAAGCAGCAATATGCTGCATTTAATGCTGCTCCTGCCTTAATGTGAAGAACCTTAGTGTGCACATATTATGCAGGATAAATCCTATGCTGGTTCATTGACCAGAACATGCTCTTTTTTAGTGTGAAGCAAAGGCTATTTTAAGGCACTTTCAGTGCCATATTCCTCAAGGCAACAGTAGGCTACATAGGTCTAGGACTGCTAATACAAACGTGTTCCTGCATCACACAAATACCCTTTTCCTTGAGCTGGTCTACTTCCTACACACTGAGGGAATTCAAAGCAATTTTAAATCCTCTCTGTACTAGGGTAGCAGCCTAAAGGCGAGCTAATTGGGCTTTGAACATCTGCTGAGATATAACACCTACAGCTGTGTCTTACCAGCCTGTTGAGTTCTTACTTCTTGACAGCGGCCTGTGAGAGACCCTCTCTGCTTGCCTGGCCAGGTGAGCGCTGAGTACAGGGAGCTGTTCCCAGTGCGGAGTCTGCAGCTCTGGGTCATGCACCAAGGTGCCACTTACTGCCCTACTCTTCTGAGAAATGAAGATTTCCTCTTCCTGTTGTCCATGGAAATGTGTACTCATCCCACGGATTCCCCAGGTATCTAATGTTGACATTTGCAGCTTGAAATTTCTCATAGACTCTTTCTGGAGCAGTAATCTCCATACTTTTTAAGTGCTGCAGAGTAGATAATTTCCCAAGGTGTAAGGCTTGTAAGTCTTGTACTGGGAGGCAGAAACATACAGCTAATCCCCTTCTTTTCTAAACAAGATAGGCCTAGCTGTTAATTCTTCTCTTGGTGTATGGGGTAGTGATGGACATAAATCCCCTTAGCATTAATAGAAATTAAATGTGTGAATGCCGTCTATGCCAGTGGGAGCATTGATTTTTCAGTTTCTCCAGCCTTTTTGGTTCACTAAAATACTGAAATTCATGTGCAGGTTGCTTGCAGCTATTCCACATGCATTGCTGCAATGTCCTTTCCTGTGATGTGATGATCATTGTGAATTATTTCACTTTCATTTTGCAGACATTTGTATTCTCAGGCTTTCAAATTGTTGGAATAAACTGAATTAAACTTTTACTCTCTGCATCCATTTACATGTGTAGGCATTATTTGTACAACTTTATGATATAATAATAAGTGAAGACACCATCTATCTACTCAGAAATATTGTGCCAAATATATTTTGAGAGGGCCATCACTCAGTGGTGCCCCTTCTGCATCTCAGGGGGCTTAGGGCTCTGTCATTAGGGTTTAATCCATGTCTATTGTAGTAGTTCCTAATATTTTCTGTCATCCATCTGTATGTTTGGTTGATTTTTTTTTTCCTCATGAATCTGCTCATCAGCTTCCTTATCAACCTACCACATCGTACTTCTAAGTTACTCATATATCAGTGAATCAGTGAATAAAACTTGATCTTGGGGCTAGTGAAAGCTGGGTGAAATACTCATTTTCCCTCCAGGTATCAGCATTTTTTTCTCTGAAAACTGTTTTATTGTTACTCTTGCTTGTAGAAACATCTGTATTTTGGGGTCTGTGCCTAGTTACTAGTGGCTGGTAACAAGGTATGGGAGATGTGGTGCTTCACTATGAAGAATGGGCTCAATCATGTAGAAAAGAGCCATCCTTATTTATTTCCTCTTTATATTGTTCTACTTCATCGCTGCTTACATCTTCTACTTTCACTAAGAAAGAAGTCACACTTTTTGGTCTATTACTGTCTTAATTGTTGCATACGTATCAAGTATCAACAAAGATACCACATAAAAACTTAATTATCCTTCCTCTTCTTGAATTAAGTTCTAGTGTATCTTGTATGATAATTTAGAATAGCCATCAGTAGCTAGGAGGAGAAAAATGTGTCACTGTAGTGAATAGATTTTTTTGAGTCATCGGAATTTGGAAAGCATTCCATACTACTGTCTTTGTTAATACTGATTATTATTGTTATTTTAGGTACTAAATAGGGCTTGTGAACCTCCTTCCAAGCAGTTCACTATCTCAAATTGCTTCAACTCAAAGAATTTCATTTCTATTCGTTTATTGTCTTGCACTCTTGTTTGCTTAAGTTCTATGTTTGCAAAAGGAGATGGCTGCCAATCTGTTAGCCATGGAAGTCTTAAAATCCAGTTTGTCTTGTGCGTCACAGCATTTCAGAAGGCTGAGCTATCTGAAAGTTATGATTCATCCTTTTTCACAAATAGGGTGCGTAAGATACAAAAAATTGAAAGGAAGACTGAATAAAACTGTGGTACAGGAAGCCATGGCCAGAAAGTATTGTAAACAGTAGCTGGAGGGATGAGAAGGAAGAAGCATTTTCTGTTTCAGTACATATATAACCAGTGTCCCTGTGTAGTGTGGGTTTGGAAAATCTGGATCACACTATCAGTTAAATATGCAGAGCCTAAAGACACTAATGGAATTTTTTCATAGATGCACACTTTTCCCAGAAAAGAAGTTTCTGAACCAGGGGTGTGTTTCAGTGAAAGGGCAGAGGAAAACCTGGCTGAATTTAGCATTGTAGCTTCTCTTGATGAAGGAAGGTACTTCCTTTATCATGAAAAGGGAAAAGTCAGTTTTGGTATTCAGAGGTTTAGGTCAAGTGTGTTGTTGTTAATGGCCATTATGACATAAATGACACAAATGATATTCAAATGGCCATTGCTGAAAACTCACCAAGTCCCATAGACAGTGCCCCCCCAAATAAAAGAAAATAATATTGACTGTTAATATAAACCTATTTTTAATTTTCCTGATGTTTATTTTTCTGAAGAAGAGAAAAGGTCTGTTCTTATTCATTCTGCAATGCAGTCTTACTGCACAGGAAGGAGCAGCATTTATGGTGGTGCGTTATGGTGATATAACTTCACATGCTATAAAATGGTGACTAGCCTGGAAAACCATCAAAGAAATGTGAAAAATCAAGCTACCCTAACAATATGATATGTCCAAATGAAGTCTTCAAAAAAACTTCAGTCACATTATGCATATTTTTATCCCTTGTATCTCTGGTTTTCTGTTTTATGTGCATTTTATACAATGCCTCTTATTTTGCTTTCACCTCATCATAATATTCTTAAATGCAGTCGCTTCATGATTAGATGAAAGGCTGGAACAAATTTCCTATTGCTGTTTCTTGTCAGTATCTGTAGTTTGGAGTCAGCAAAACCTTCCTCATTCCAGCAGGGTTGCCTGATTCAATTTCCATGCATCTTTTTTCCATGTGTGAACTGTATCACCAATATGCAGAAGGTCAGCTCACTAAAGCAAAGAATATTAACAGTGAGATTCAATTCTTTTTTGCATTTTGCATCTAAATGGCAGAATTGCTGGTGATGCATCTCTTTATAGCCACATTGAATGTGTTTTCTCTGAATTACATCTAACCTGAAGGCTACTCTTTTCTGTTAGCAAGTATTAAATAATCAGTGATAGCTTTGTCTGCCCACCTTTCCTTCCCCAACTGAAAATTCACATTAAGAGCACCCTTATTAGAATCTCCACAGAAAAGACTACATGAGTATCCCAACAGCTCTTTAATTATTGCTGATCACTGATACTCACATCAAGATTGTAAGCAAGAGGAAACAAATCCAAATGGAAGTTCTGTGCTGTGCAAAACCCACTCTATTTGAAGAAGGAAACTTCTCTGAGCTGAAGCAGTGAACTGTCAAATAGTAGAGAGAGTGCTTAACACTTTATGTAAACCTAGCAGCAGTCATCTTCAAATAAAGAATTCAAAGTGAAGATGCAGTGAGCAAGTTGCAATAGGCAATTTTCAGTGGCATTCTATGGGTCTTTGTAAATCAGTTAAAAGAAAAGCTCTAATCTAGGCCTTCTGAAATAACTTTGTCACTTCTTTTCCTGCCTGTTGTAGAGAAAAGTGTTACAAAGGTACCATACTAACAAAACTAAAAAAAAAAAAGCCTTTAAATTTTCTCTGGGGATATTTGAAAAAGCTAATCCTAGTATCAGATCCAAAAAGCTCTGCTCTACAATTTTAGTGTTTTGAAATGTAAATTGAGTCATTGAATCATTTAACTTTATTTTGTCTGATTATAATTAATATTCTAATAAGGGATTTAAGAAAATTGAGAATTAAATTTCTTTACACCTCTCTTTCAGAATAGCTATCACTCTTTCAGACTGTGTTCATTTAGATATCTTTAATTATCAACAAAGTGGACTTCCCTGAGCACTGCAGACTTCCTTAATTGAAGGATTGTGAAATAATGGTAGCTATTAGATTGTTTTGCAATGAAAAAGTGGCTCATGTTTGTTTTGCGAGTAGTTCATTTAAAGAGAAAATGCTTGTATTACCAGAATTTCTGCTATTTTGTCTCTACAGGTATTTTAATCTCCTCAGTCCTTTTCATTTACTTCTTTAGCAAAAATACGTCTCAGTGGCTCAGAACATACTTTTGTTCACTTCCTACATTGTAGCTTCTGTCCTTTCATTTTATCGTTTTATTTTTCTTGTATCTCACGTATTATTTTATACTGAAAAAGAACACAGATTTGTACTGAGTTGTATCTTCTTTCACTAGCAACTAATATCACCCTGTGCTCACTCCAGCCTTCATATTTAAAGACAATGAATCTGCTTCACTTTTGTTCTATAAATAGAGATGCTAAATCTTAATTATCCTTTCAAGTTGCTATGTCTGTATCTAGCCATGCATATGAATGTTACTGATCAGTGTGTATGTACTACTGAATTTATTATTAATCTGAAATTGCATCCTTCAGGATACAAGTCAACATCTGAAAAAAAGTAACTTGTATTTAGATGGATACATGTCAAATGCTGAGAGGCCTCTCCTCTCTTACTGGTCTGGGTTTCCTTCATTCCAGAATTTCTGCAATGTAATACCACACTGGCATTATACAAGTTATACAAGCTTATATTTTCCTTTTATGCTTGCCCTATTCAGGCTGGATTCCCAAAGATAACATGCAAGTGTCAGGCATGAAATTTTACAATCCTCCTGTATTCCTTTCTTCATGAATTTGTAGCATGCTATGAAAGCCGAGCTGCTTAAAAGGATTTTATCTTTTAGCCAAGCTTTTGCTTCCTAACTGTGTAAGCCTTTACAAATATGTCCTTAAATTTTCAGTTGAAAACAGTTTATAATAAGAATGTGAGCGACATTTCTTTCCTCCATAGCAACATTGCTACTCCCTTAGAAAGAAAAAAAATTCGTTTGAGTGTAATTTTTGAGAACAAAGTCTAGAAGAAATGGTGTTACATCAGTCTAAAGATGCCTAAATCAGTCTAGTATTACATTAAATGTTCTGATTTAACTATAAAGAGCAGCTAGCATTTCAACAAACCATTTTCCAGAATGCATCTGCAGCAAAGTGGATACACACTCAAAAGGTCTTTTGAAGTTTTGATTCATGTGGCAAATAGGAACATTGGGTCAGGTAAATTCACCCGAATGCAGCAATGTGTTATCCTGGATAGCAGCATTATCTGTATGTAGGAGTGCATTTGATATACTCTATTCAGAAGGGGGGTTTAGAGAACCAGTATCTTATTTTACATCTTTTTCAGTCTGTGGAATTTGTGCAAACAGCCACAGTCAAAATATGCCAATTTGGTTAGTCAAGAAAATACATCAGCAGCATTCTCTGAAGAATAAAGGGTGCTGTTGGAGGTTTGTCCCTACATTCCAAGACATTCTTACTTTCTCTGAAGTCCGCTAAATCATGCCATGTCATTGTACTTGTGTTGTAAAGGGCACTGTGTATGCTTCTGGGAACAGTGTTTATGTCCTTAATGCTGCAAAGGGATGCGTTGTTGCACTGAGCATGTGGAGACCTTAGGCTGGTGCTTAAGCTGCATATGCACAATGGGCAGCCTGAGGCCCAAAGGTTTAAAATGTTATGCTTTGGTGAATTCCATTAGTACTGTAGTTTTTACTTTAGCAGATATAATGGCATGTTCTGCCTGTTTATAATAGGTATAGATAAGAACTTTCCTGTAGAAATTCTGACCCCCCCTACTTAATCCTTCACCAATTTCAGCCTTCAAAGCTTTTTTTCATTATTCCTTTCTCCTGGAAAAGAAGTACTTTCTATTTCATACTTCTCATTACCTCCAATAAAACATTCTTTTTTTCAGTCTTTCGTGCAGTAGTTTTCTTGCCAATAGGTACTGCCCACCCACCTTTGTCTCTGGTGGGTTTAGTGCTCTGGTTTTATCCTGCTGGCACCAGCTTGTGCAGAACTTGAAGACAGATGATATATTTTATCTGGTGTTTTTGTGTGTTCTCAGAAACATTTATGGGACTCTGTCAAGTTAGCAAAATGGTGATTATTGGTTTTGCCTCCTCTCCAGCCAGAAGAATACTGCAAAAGCTGCTTTTCTTATTTTGGTGCCATTGGAATTGGGGCTTAAGGAAAAATCAAAATTATTTTTTGAAAATTTTTAGGTTTTCACCTTTTTTTGTCATTTTCCTTCAATTCCTGGCTTTTGTTGCTGCTCTGGGAACATAGCACATTATAATTGGATTGCTCTACAATCCCAGTTATATTTTGTGTTTTGCATTATGTCTTTTATCAGGCCCTCATTCCAGGAGGGGAGAACTGGAAACCTGATTTCTGACAATGAAAAAGCTGAACAATAAGTAGCTGATGTATTGGGCCTGGATGCTTCCTAGGAGCCCCAGGGAAACTGGCTGCTGCACAGGTCCAGCACAAGTTGAATAGATCATTTTATGTCCCAGGATAAAGTCCTCAGGAAAGCTTAAGTCATTCTTAGACTATGTGTACCTTTTATCCTGTGACAGAGGTGATTATTTTTGCACAGACCTCTTTTGCCTTGTGCAGAAGTAGGAAAAACTGCTTACTACAGTCAGAACACTTTTCTGCTCTTACATGGAAAACAAGCCATTTACTTCTGGCATTATTGCATTTTCCTCTGAGGAACTGGCATTTTACAGAGACAGCAGTCAACAGGGAAGCCATGCTTGCCCTCCAGTTTGCTACCATTAACAAAATCAAGGGCAGAAATGGTTCAGAGACTCTGGACAGGCAGCTCTTTACTCTTGGAGACCAAATGAATTGTGAAAGCAAAGTCTAGCTTAGTCTCCATGGAGAGGGATGGCAAATTGTGCTCTTCCTAAACAGCATATGTTTAGGGTTTCTTTTTTCCTTTTTGTATCAGGCTTTTCCCTTCCATCTATGACCTCAACGTGTTGCTCCTTTGTCTTGAACTATGATTTGGCTACACAGTGGCTCTCCTTCCTTCTAATCACCTGCTTTGATTTCCCACAGTACAGTGCCAGAAAATCTGACAAAGGCAGAGCTTTGCCTTTTCATCTGCTTGTTAGATTGTTAGTAAAAAGCAGCACAGAAACATTGTGCAACCTGTCAGTGCAATTTAAAAACCCATATTCTAAATTGCCACCGAGGGTTTGTTTACTGGAGCAGAAGTTTTCCAAGAACCAGCTCTCTGGGGCTGTTCCCCTATTTTATGTCAGAACAAGATACTGCTAAGGCTTCCCACACAAATGTCACAGGATATGAAATTAGCTTGCTGATTTTAGGAGAGCAGCTTAAAATAAAGCAGTTATTGCCAGCTTGATGAAGTTCCAGTTCATTTAACTTATCATAAAAATATCAGTGTTCATACTTGACCACTTTTGTTTGTAAGGAGCAATGACTTACTGAGGTGTCACCTCATGCTTTTGCAGTCCAGGCTCACACAGGACCCCTCTCAGCATCTCTTGCCAATTCAAACGAGGCTGTGAGTCAGCCACCCCTGTATATTAATATTTTTCAATGTAACATCTGCCCCTCTTAGTTTCCAGTCTGTAATCAAAATTTCCTCAATTCTGAGTAAAAGCTGAGTAAGGACCTTGGGGTATAGCCTGTGGGAGCCTGGAGACTCTGCTGGCATCAGGCGTGGAATGAGTTGCTCTGAGATTAGCTTGTTCCCTGGTATTTCCTCCTGTCAGAGCCACAGATATGCTTCATTTCATTAGGTGTAGCTGTGGGCATACTGCTATCCAGATCTGCTGCTGACTTTATCCCACTAGTGCTGAAGGCCAAGTAATCATAATAATTTCAAGTTGATAGCACAGTATATTTCCCCAGGGAATGCTATTCAAATTAAATCAGTCATACCAACAAAAAATTTATAATTGTAGAAAAGGAGCCCTCTACTCCAGTTATATTTAAAAAAAAAAAAAAAGTTGCATTTTAGCAAATGGTTATTGCTCTTTCCAAATTACTTTCTTCCCAGAAATCTTGATAGACTTTGCCTTCTTTTATATGAAAAAAAAAAAAATCATTATTCTGATAACTATTGTGCTTACATGCAATCAGTGTCAAAATAAAAACAAATGTGAATTCCAGAATTTATTTGATGTGGGCAGTAGTTGCCATAAGATAACTTTCTGTTGGAAACAGCTGTAAGTCAGAGTATCAGCTAGTCTCATTTTGAAAGCACTGTGCATTTCTGAAGGCTGGGTTGAGAATGGAGAGTGAAATTCTCTTGTGAAACTACCATGACTGATCAGAGGCTGCTCAGACTCAAGCTCTCCAGCTTCAAGCTCAGCAAGAGGTTCTATTCTGAAGGCCCCAAGTGATTTCCTGGTGTTACTTGGACACTTGCAGTGTGTAAGCACTTGTACAAACCAGATGTTGTGTGATCGGGTGTAGGATGCTGGATCATGAGTGAGTGCAAGGTGGGTTCTTCCAGCATAAAGCAGCTCCTTCCTTTTTGTGGCAATGCTCTTATTTTCTACATCAGAGCAATAATTCAAGTAGCAAACCCCCCCTTATTTCTCTTAATGCAAGCAAATTTCTGAACATTTAGAATGTTCTCAGATTAGAAGCAGGATGAAGCCTCTTTTTTTTTTTTTTTTTAGCTAGATCAAATTGATTGCAAAAGGACTAGAGCTAAAATCACTCCACCTTTTTAGAATAGGATGATTTATATCTCCTTTATGAACAAGAGATGAAATGTTCTGCTCCTTACATTCTCCACAGAAATAGAACTAAAAATATGTCCTAATGCAGACAAGTTTAAAATAGAGCTCAAAGCAGACACGTATTCATGAGCAAATGAGTTAATGATTCTGACTGCTTGGGCATGTACCAGATTATTAAACATAACCTTTCCAAAGTGTGTGTGGTTTTAATTCATTACTAGGCAATAAGTAGCATCAAGTGGCAGGCATTGTGAAATCTTGGATGAGGTTGAATTGGTGTTTGAGGAATGAGGTCGGCAGCATGCAGATGAAATTTTGACTATGGCCCTATGTCACTCATTTTCTTATACTCTCAACTACTTAAATGTATGACACAGTGACTGATGCCTTTAAGGTGGTCATACAAGTTTTCCCAAGGCCATGACATGTAATAGAAGGGAACCATTAATGGTCAAAATTTAGATCTATATCTGATTTTGAATCATATCAGATTTCTGAATTGGATGCTTTTGTTAGTTCATCACAAGTGTTCCCTTTCTTCTACCATGTTATCATCAAGGGCTAGTGAAAAGGTTAAGTTCAGGAGATTTCTGGTTGTTAGGAAAACAATGACTTTTTGTTCTAACTGTGAATGTGCCTTTTATTATGGTAGTTGTATTTAATCTGTCTTTACAAAATCATTTAAATCTCAAATGAACACTTCTGCTGTCAGAGATAAAACTGATTTAAAGTTTTTAGCGTGATAATATCCTGTTCTCAGTTTGGCAGTTCCTAAGAAATAAAAGACTAGGTAATATTGTAATCAGTCATTGACTTATGGTTTGTTCTGGGGGCCAAAGTTATGCAACCAGAATTCCAACTTTAAGTTTGCCCATCCATTTCAGCTGATGTTCTAGCAAGTGATGCTTCACCTCATTTCAACTTTGCTGGTCAGGAATGCACATCCTTTGCCTTTCACCAAAGGAGAAAAAGGTCCTTGCTTTTCCATCATTAATCCCAAAACGTTCTCAAAATGAAATTAAATTGCTCCTACACTGAAAATAAGAGTCTAATTACCATCAGTTGATTCCTCAAAGTGCGTATTACTACTTCTTATCTATTAGTCTCTTTCCACCATAAACCATATTAATGTAGCATATTGATGTAATTACTCTTTTAACACCTACAGAGACACATGTAGCATGCTGTGCCTCATCAGTGTAATAAAGGTTACATGGACGATTGTATCAGAAGACAATGTGCATGCTGTGTATACAATCTTATATTCCACTTTGTGTGCTATATTTTGGCCCTTGAATTTACATCTGTCCAGAGCCCATTGCTGCACGTTAGCAGTCCTG
>JBCJKH010045622.1:7914-18807 GCA_039877255.1 Loriculus beryllinus | reverse complement strand
GTTTAGCACATCAGTCTTGCTCTAGGTTCCCAAACTGTGCAGCAGACTTCTCCTCATCTACCTCTCTCCACAGACTGAGGGCCTGTCTATCCATCTCCAGAAGCTCATGATCAGGGCAATGAAATATTACCATTCCCTCCACTAGTGAGAAGAAAAATTCGGTAGGAAATGGGAGGCTCCCAGACACTTTTGCAAGAAGAGCCTATATTAAATGAGCCGCTTTAACGAGATAGGCACATTATAATCAGCATCTCTAATCTCCTCTGGAGCCTGAGTTACATAGATTAACAATACAGGCTCTGAAAAAGTACTGCTGAGAGATTCCCTTACACATCCTTTTCCAGCAAGCTGCACAAAGCCCTTCCCAATCACTGGTCCCCAGCTATCAGCTAACACAGGAGCAGCAGCAGCTCCACCCTACAGCAAACAGCCAGCAAAGCCTGCTCAGGATTTATACAGCTTGAGAGGGGAGGGTGCTGCAGTGATTGGGTTGAGGATTTAATGAGGGGAATCCATGCGTTAGTGGTTAACCCCGGTAAGCACGGATGCATGCGATGGATTAGCAATGTAAAGTGATGTCAAAGGGTTTTCAGAGCTTGCTGGTCTGTTCTCTGCTCCAAGCGCATCGGTGTCTCCTTGGCTGCAGGACTGGGTGCTCCAAAGAGCTGTGCAACAAGAAAATGTGCTCATCTCTGCAGCTGGGGCTACTCTGGAGATGGGACTGAGGCTTCTGGCAGCCCTGGCCGGTGCTTGGGTGAGCAGGCAGGGCTGAGTCCCACCACGCCAGGCTGCTCACAGAGCATCTGCCTGCACAGAAACCCCAAATTTCATCTGTTCATGTCAGACAACGAGAGGAAGAATGATAAATGGTGATCAGATAAAGGGAGGAGAAAAAAATCCCACCAAAGATTGGAACAGTTTGTGGTGACATTTTAAGCTACTTTTTCTGTTGGATCTGCAGATTCTCTGCCCTTTTATGAGCATTCAGCTGTGTTTGGACTATATCCCGAAAACTGAGAGGTTTTGTTTGTTTTCCTTACTGGAAACTAAGGACATGTCAGGTCCTGATGAAATCATCACTCTTCACTTAAAGGACTCAAGTCCTTTATCCAAGTACAATCAAAGGGCATGGCACAGACTGCCCTGACCTCTGCTTTCAGAGATCTCCAAGAAACATCAGCATTTCAGGCTGGCTGTGGTGTTTATCACATCAGGAAGGAACAGAAGCCTAGCAACAATATCTATTTATCAGTCCACCTGTCAGACAAATAAAGGAGTCATATTAATCATAATCACACAAACTCTTATCTGCAGCACAATCCTGGACTGAACAAGGCTCCCCAGCACAATGCATGGCCACTCTTGGCTGGCCTGGTGGGAGGAAAGCAGAAGGAAATGAAAACTTCTCTAGGTCAGAGGCGTGGGCTATCTCTTGAGATTGGTGATAACAATGTACAGAGCAGAGGAAATGCTCAGGAAAAGGAAACAAAGTCTCCTCAATTTAATCACATTGAGGTTTTGGGAAAAGCTGCAATGTTCCCATATTCTCCATCACAACTGATTGCACAGCGCTGCCTACGGGCTTTATCTTTTGGGTAGGACCCACCTATGAGAAACAGTGAGGTGGTCATTTAACATTGGTCAAATCACCTGGTAGCATCCTTTTACTACCACTTGTTCCAGTGGGGATAACAGCATCATAGGATGCTCCATTCTGGGACACCACAACAGGAAACAGAGCTGAAGAGCAGAACAGCAGAGGAAACAAAAAGAGGCAGGGTTTGGAGGTACCAGGGCTGGTGGCTCTAACCTGAGCTAGAGGTCACCCCACGATGCTGCACAAAGCATGGGCTGATGCTCATCTGAGCGCCACGTCTCCCCTCTAAGGTGCCAATGACTGACAGCACAGTGATGG
This sequence comes from Loriculus beryllinus, assembly GCA_039877255.1. Taxonomy (NCBI): domain Eukaryota; kingdom Metazoa; phylum Chordata; class Aves; order Psittaciformes; family Psittacidae; genus Loriculus; species Loriculus beryllinus. Next base: position 16,892 of record JBCJKH010045622.1, on the reverse strand, counting down.
CTTTTAATGTGCTTCCAGTCAATGTTGCAGGAGATGCTACAGCTCATTTTTGTTCAGGCACCTTGTGTGGATGACGAATGATCTTTAATAGCTGCAATATTTAGTGTTTAATGTAAAATCACCTGCTCCAAATGCTTTCACTTGCAAAGTTATGAAGCTCGATTTATGTCTGACTGCAGCGTTGACCAATCCACACCACTTCCCTCTCAGGCTGCTGCATGGCAAAGATTGAAGTAGGGCAGTATTTTCCACCTCATCCTACCTTTTATACCTTTCCACCAGGATCTTTCCTCTAAACAGCCCCCAGAACAGCTGGGGTTATATTAGTAATAGACTCCCTACCCTTTCCCATAAACATTTGCTCACATGTGTGCTTCAGCAGCAGCTATAGAAAACACTCCCATCCAGAAAAATCCCCCTGTGCAGCAAAGCTCCCTCTGCTTCTGCCTTCCCCCCCTTACCACAACCATGGTTTATGCTTTTCCCATCCAAACCTCCAAGGAGCCAACAGAGGGAAACACCATAAAAGGAGGAAGGATGCACCTGCCTAAATATCAAAGTGAAGTCTATGTTTGGGGAGAGCGAAGAGGAAAGGACCACATGGGCTCCAGGTTGACATCCCGGTTGACATCCCAGGCTCTGTGCCAGCACGTGGAGCTCTGTAGTTGCAACAAGCACGCTGGAATGCGGCTCAGCTCTTGGAACAAGAACAAATATGGTTTCTTGGAGGGATGGTTGCTTAAAATCCAGGGACTAGTGTCGAGAGCACGGCAATCTACTCCCGTTGCTGTCATTTATTCTGTGCTGCTGGTGGTTGCCTAGGGGGGAAAATAGGCAGCGATTTGAAAGACAGTGCTAATTTAATTTGCCAGTATGAATAAAGATAAGACTGTAAAGCATGTTAATGAAGCCACAGTATCACATAATTCACATGCAAGGGAAACACTGCCTTCCTCAGCTCATGATTGTCTTTCCCCCATTCAAAACTGATTAGAACAGAATGAGGGCATTTCATTACACGCCCTCCCATGAAAGGCAATGCTCTTCCAGGAACACTGGAGCACGTTTAGGAAAAGCTGTAGGAGGAAAGATGGATGCTTCTTGTCATGGTCAGTTAAATGCACAGATTTGAATGGATTCGTATCAGCACGCTTTACCTGTTCACCCCTGTTTATCTTAGTTCTATGCTTCTGTGGGATTCTTTCTCTTTCCCCATCTCCTTTATCAATCGACAAAATAGCCCGAATTATGTTAAGAACAGAAGTTCTACACACCCCAGTGAGTGAATTGTGCCCCTGCAAGCAGGTGAAAGGTTTTCTTCTCGCTTAAGCAAATCAGAATATAGGAAACCCAAAAATTCTCAGCAGCAGATGAAAGCCCTTGCTGGCTCCCTGAGCAGGCAGAGGGGTTCCCAGGCATGAGTTTTCATCAGGTGCTGGCTTCACACAGTGGATATGGTTTGTTCTGTATCTCTGTATGCTTCTAAAGAGAAGATGACTCTGCTCCTTACAGATAGAAGACTTGTGCTTCTCACTGAGATCAGTAGGAAATTGGTTCTGAAATCTCTAAGACAATATCAAGCCAGTGTCTGTAAATCAGAAAGAAGCAATCATATTATTATTATTAAAATTAATTCCCCATCAAGCCCCCTTAATCTTGATTAAACTGCATGTGAAGAATGGATTTGCTGGTCTAAACAATGGGGTGGAGGAGAATTTAAGGAGATTTTAGTAAAGGAGTAAAAGGAATTACACTTTCATTGATACATTGGAAAGGATTAACAAGGCACGAGGAGCATTGTCCATGATGTCCTGACCTGGAAGCCTGGCTTTGTGCCTTGCAGCCTGAGTCAGGCTATGGCAGGGCATGCACTGAGCTGAGTTTGAAGTCTCTTTGTGGCTGTTGTGCACTGTTGCCAGCACAGTGACTCAACCCCAGGGGGATGGTACAACACAGTCACGCTCTCTGTGCTTCCTCAGCACGGAGGTGTCAACTTGGTGTCTCTCTCAAGCATGGGTGTTTAGATGCCTGTTGGGTTAAACCACGACAGCCCTTAACTGTCAACACTGCATCGACTGAAAATGCTCTTTGGGATAGCAAATTTCATCCCAAACAACACATACCTGTGCCTTCTCACTCTAAACGTGCAAAGCTAACCGCATGTTCCCATCATCTGCCTCAGCTGATCGGAACAAGCTTTAGGAAAAGCATTAGGAACAAGGCTTATCCCATCTTGGCTCAGCAGCGCCATGCTTTGCTGCACCAGGACACAAGGACACGGTGAGTGGCACAGGCTGAGAGCGGGTTTAGAAGACAGGGAGGCAGAAAATTCCTTTAACCATCACTGCTATGGATCCCCAAAATCATATCACAGAATCACAGACTGGTTTGGGTTGGAAGGGACCTGAAAAGCTTATGTTTCAGTCTGGCTCCCTGGGCAAGGCTGGGAAAGAGAAAGGGTGCCAAAGCAAAGTGCTATTTATTGAGTGTGTCAGACATTTCTCCCAGCTTCTTCTCCAAGCAGCTTTTGGAAATCTCATCTCTAAGGATTTATGGTTTTGCCTCTTGCCTCAGCTCCCTTTGCCACTCTCCCTCCTTTTTCTTTCGGTACAGCAGCATCCCCTACACCTTCCTCCATCTAGTAAAGGGCTATGAATCCCGGAAATTCATGAACTCCAAGAAAGTTATAGCTCTTAAAAAGTATTCATTTGCAATGTGAAAAATGGATCGATGTATATCTAAACCGAGGTGACTTTATGGAGCCATTACAGTGCAGGTTTGAATTGTAATGCTATATATCTGTCTGTAATTACTCGGTCTTAACTGTTGCTCCAACCTTGTGTTTTATACAGAAAAAGTACAAGCAACAAACCCGCTCCTGCCTTTCCAGGGGTAAACCTGTGCTGGGGAATCAAGCCAAATACACGAGGCATGTGAGGGTTAATTGCCTGAAATCAAGTGAAATGAGCCCAGTTTTACAGCACAGAGAAAGAACTGGACTTCAGAAACCCATGAAGGATTTGAAACAATGGATACTGTCTGCTCTCTGCATTTCTTTTGGTTTCTAAACCTTTGTAAGTCTACTTGAATGAAGTGTTGGGGCTTTTTCAATAAATCCACACAAGAAAGCTTTGCATTTACTGGGTTTTCTTCGTTTTCCTTTGAATGAGAGAAGAAATTCTCCTGTAATCACAGGCCTTCAGGAGCAAGCGCTTTATGATACAAGACTTGAAAAACAATTGGGACACTTAACAGAATGGCACAGCTGCTTTCCCCAAGCCTTGCAGCTTGGAGTTCCACATCCATCTCTCCCAAATAGGTGCAGGCCTGGTACAGACCATCACCAGAATCAGCTGGTGGTTTACACGTGGTTTTCTCCAGGATAAAATCCCAGTTCCAAACAAAAGAGCATCACCAGATCCTCAAATTCCTTCAGAATTTGTATGAAACTCTCTTTGCTTTCTTATCCTTCTCTACGCTCCTCCAAAAGAGTTTCTGTTGACACTAATGATTTGTATCTTCACCTGGTACAAGATATTAACTCACTGCTGCACTGGGCAGCTGGGGAAACTGAGGCAGTCACTGTGAGCATAACAGGAATGCAAAATATCCTGCATCTCCTACGTGTGCTTATGCCAAGAACCGTGATGAGCATTTCACCCAGCCTCCTGTACACGGGGAGCCAACTACAGACCCTCAGCTCTTCCGATCCCAGGCCAAATACTTGCTAAAATAAAAACTACATCTACATCTATTTTGGCAGAGTTCTTACTTCCTGGCAGAAAAATTATCTTCAACGTTGACTAAACTCTATTGTTTTTAAAGAAAAAAAACGGGCTCTTTCTCCATTGATCTTCGCATCCTCAGACTCTACCACTGGTTCGAAAGATTCATTTTGGCAGGCATTTTGCCAGGGCCCTTCTCTATTAACCTGCTCTCAGGACATGTGTGCACAGTCCTGCCACATCCCCCAACCCATGCACAAGTGATGCCTTTCCTTTCTCCTTTCTTCAGGTCAGCAGATGCCCACAGCAGGAGCTGGGGACAAAGGCCATCCTTTGGAAGATGGAGGTGTTTTGTAGACCCGTCACCCCCTGATACAACCAGATCTTGGTGAATGTTCATTACACACCAGACACCTTTTCTTTTCAAGAATCTCATGGAGTTTCAGGTGCCTGTGCCCTCACCTCTTCTCCTTCAGCCTCTTTAGCACTCTCCCTGCCACAAACAGGTCTGGTCCAATCCTGACCATGAGAAGAGCACTTGCTGCTAATGGGGCTACCATTCCCACTGCTCCTTGCAGAGGAGCGTTCCTGCCGATGGCAGGGGATTGGAACTAGATGATCTTAAGGTCCTTTACAACACAAACCAATCTGATTCTATGAGGACTTTATCCAGCTCTTGTGTCTCTGCTCCAAGTGGAAGCAGCAGTTTGGTCCCTGTTTTGCTGTAACTCCAAGCAAATGTTTTCCCTGACTTTTTGCCAGTGTAAAGAAAAGCTTTAGGCTTGACAAAAACAAACTGCAGCCCCAGTCACTTCAAAAGGATGAGTTTTCCTTTCCTTTCCCTTCCGTTTTGATCATCCAGTTTGTGACACAGAACTTGGACTGTTTGTCCAAGTCAAAACTTCCTTTGAATCCTAGCCACAGAGAACAACACCAAATGAAACGGATGGTTCAGAGGAGGAGTGTTCATGGTGTCTGGAAAGAAACTTGACTATAGGAATAAGGCTGACATTTGTGATGCAGTGGGATGCTCCACAACGGAGTAACTACAGCAGGAGGAAGCTTAAAACAAGATAGCTTCAGGATAAGTGACTCAGTTCATTCTGCAATGCAAAGAGGCTGAGCCTTCATATTTATAGCTTGTGCCATGTAAAAGGAGAAAAGATAGTTATTACTCTTCTAGCTGCTCTCTCAGATTGATGCTAGGACTTATTGGAGAAATCTCCCTTCCCAGCCTCTGCCTCCATCACCCGCCCGATCTCAACCTGTCAGACCCACATTATCTTTGTTCATTTGCAGAACAATTCTGCAGAGTTATTAAGAGGGAGTCTTGTGGCGTTAATGCTTTTGTGCTTCGAGGCAGTAATCTGGAGTCACTGAAAAGTACGAGAGACAAAGCCCTCAGTGCAGGAACACACAAAGGAGTTGCAAAGGAGCCAACACTCATTCTTTAGCTCCTTCTTTTTGTTTTAAATGTACCAGTCCTGGGTTTGTTTTTTTTCCCCCAGGAAATAGTTTATAAAGCACGTTTCAATCAGGAATTCCACCTCTTCATTCATCTATAGAATCACACACTAGTTTGGGCTGGAAGGGACCTCCCAAGCTTATCTAGTTCAACCTCCTGCAATGAGCAGGGACATCCTCAACTAAATCAGGTTGTCAACACTGTGACCAGTTCTGCACTATGACACCTGGGTGACCTCCGTGTACACAGGACCATTTTAGGCTGCCTCTGCAAATGGCACCGATGCGTCCAAAGACGAAAGGAAAAGAGTCCTAAGGCAGGTCGGGAATAGCACCCCTGAGTCTCCGTATCTCCATATCAAATAAGAACTTTTGGCTCTGTATTTAGGTGTGTGATGAGCTCTGATCTCAAAGGAGAGGAAGAAGAGATCATTCCTTGTCCCCAGACTGCCTGTGAGTTATGCAGCTGAGCTCAGGCTGAAGCTTCATGAAGTAAATGAAGGTTTCCAGAGTCTCCGGGCACTCTAAGCAGCTCCCACCACATGGACAGACTCCAGATCACTGCAGTCCTCACAGTGGCTCTGATGCTCTTCCCATCCTCGGCTTTGGATATCCCACTACAACAGGATGAGGACCAAGATGGGGTGGTGGGGGCTGGATTGTCAATATCCCATTAAATTATACAGCCAACTGTAATCAACAGAAAACAGCAGTCAGATCTGTGCCAGTCTTAGACACCCCATCCTGCTTTTCAAAAAGCTTTTCAGGTCAGCACACAATGGGCTCAAACCCTGCAGTACTTCCACTGTGGCTCAGCTTTAGTGACAACACTGTGCTTGCTTGGAAATGTTCATTTTTCTTGCCCAGATCACTGCATCTAGCTCAGGATAAGCACTCGCTTCCGAGGCACGTATAGGAAAGCTGTCCCCATATCTCAGTCTTTCTGTAGATTTCAAAACGTATAAAAGCCTCTTATTCCTTGTATTCATCACCGAGAACAGAAGCTTTGAATTCTTTTGATTCCAGTAAACTACCATTTATTAGACACATTAAATGAAAGACAGCCAAAGGAGAATGCAACAGAAAACTCCAGCACTGGAAAGCCTGCTTCCACCTTGCTTTTCTCATCACCAGCACAAACAGCCTTTCAGCACATCAAAGGTAAGCACTGCTAGATAATAAGGCACATTGCAGTCAGTGAGATATGGGTGGATGTAAACGCAGCTAAATAGGAAGATGTGTATTTAGAGATAAATTACATCTCTGAATTCAAATCTCCACTTACTGCCTCTGATAAGTTACTCATTGCATTTAAAGTCAGGACATGGTGTCTGCGTCTGCCTCTCTTCCCCAAGAGATGCATTCACCTCAGGATACTGAGTCAAAATGTTCACTTCTTGTGAAAGCCTCTTACTGGAGCATCCAGGGCACTGTTCTTTGGAGTTACAACATCCCACAGGGCTGGAGGTGAAGAGACAAAATACACTCAATATTGGTTGCAAAGACACACAGCTGCTGCTGGCTGACGTGGTAGAGGAGTACCAGACATCACCAGGGGGTTTCTTGAGTCAAAAGTCCTCATCTTAATACTGTCTATCACAGGATTTGACCTGCTGTGAAGAGAGCCTGAGGTGTGATACCTCATGCAAGGTGAGATGCACCATCTAAACCCTTGAGTGAACAATGGTGAAAAGATGGAGGACCTGCAAGAAGGCCTGCAGAGGTTGATGCATAAACCACAGCACCTAAAAAAGTGTTGGTTCCTTTGTGCTGGAAGATGAAAACCAGATTGGAGCAAAGTGTAGGAGAATGGGAACATGGAAGATCATGGAAGATCTTCCATAGGAGAGAACATGGAAGGATCACAGACAGCCCTGGAAAAGGAAGTGTTGATCTATTTACTCATGTGAAATCACTGAGAGACACAGTGTCAATCATAGAATAGTGAGGGTTGGAAAGGACCTTAAGATCACCCAGTTCCAACACCCCTGCCATGGGCAGGGATGCCTCACACTAAACCATGGCACCCAAGGCTCTGTCCAACCTGGCCTTGAACACTGCCAGGGATGGAGCATTTACCTTGGGCACCCTGTGCCAGTGCCTCACCACCCTCACAGTAAAGAACTTCCTTATACCTAACCTGAAGTTCCCCTATTTAAGTTTAGATCCATTACCCCTTGTCCTGTCACCACAGTCCTCGATGAAGAGTCCCTCGCCAGCATCCCCGTAGGTCCTCTTCTGAGGTCTCCATGCAGCCTTCTCTTTTCCAGGCTTGGCATGCATGGTGGGTTTGAACTGGTTTTGTGCCCAATGGATGTTCAGTTCCATTCTCACTTTTCACATTGGCACAAGTCAGGCTTCTACTAAAATCTGTATATATATAATACTGTTCCTACTGTGTGTGTCCCTGGGCTGTGGGACCATGGCCACAGAGACACAGCCACCTCTGGGTTTGGACATATCAAGACAACCCATACCTTGCTTTCTCCCTGCTTCACCGCCAGCATCAGGTCATCCTTGATCTGCTTCTTGCAGTGCTCGCAGGCACAGTCAAAGTAATACTGCTTCTTGAGCTGCTTCCGTCGCTCCTCGCTCACATTGAGGAAATCCACATAGGAAACAGACAGCTCATCCCCTGGAGAAATCTTGCTCAGTGCCCGCAGCTCGATCCTGAGTGCAAAGGAGATGAGATGTGCACCGGGAGAAGCAACAGAAGCAAAGGTGCAGCCATAGAGTTGTCAGGGACAAATCCTGCCCCAGCCTTGCAGAGCTCTTGCCCTTAGGTGGGCTTTAACTCTTCAAGGAGGCAATGCAGGGAGGGACAGCAGTTTGGTGAACTGAAATCAGAGGAAAAACACGGTCGCACCAGTTTCTCCTGCTCCTCTGCAAGTCCCTGGCAGGCATACGTAAGGATCTGAGCTATAAACAGATTATGGTCCATTACTCGGCTGAACATAGACGTAAACTCCTGCACAACATCAGCAGAAGAAATCCCTAAGATCAGGAATACCCAACAAGCCCTGTAAAATGCTGAGTTTGGACTCTAGGTCTTTTTTTAAGTACAGCTTTGCACATTCCTGGCCAGACTCCCAGATCCCAGGCTGTGCTGCCGTCAGGATCGTTTTCACTCCCAAAAGTTAAGACAAATTCCTTCTAGGTGCTGCGTAAGAAATGCCCTCACCCTGTTTATGCTTCTCTACATAAAAGCTTATAAGCAATTCCCTGGAAATTGTCTATTTTTTAATAGGTCATTTGATCTGATGCTACTATAAAGCACAACTCAACTGCCAGTCTGTGTTACTAAGCCAAAATCCATGTCAAGTCCTTGATGACAGGCTTCTGGAAAGTCAGATCTTTGCACCTACCTACCTTTTTCTTGTGTCTCCCTGCAAAGGTCTTAAATAATGTGGACACTCAAAACTATTTCCTTCGCTGTTCCACTCTAGAGGCTCAATCTCCCAGTTACTCTGGACCATCTCTCAGTTGCAGGGGCTGGACAGGCTCAACTGAATGAACTATTTGGCCAGAATGGGAAAAAACTCCATCATATACCAACTGTGAGGTGTTACTTCTGTATCCATCCACTCTGCCATCTATTAGTGACTCTGCCCATGGTTAAGAAATAATTCACTGCACTTGAGACCAGTGATTTTGGGCTCTCTGCTCAATCCCATTAGTTGGTTACACAGATTTGTGCAGGTAGGAACGCTTACAGGTTAACAAAATGAAGGCAGTCCCATTGTCTGATCTCCCACCCTACCTTGTGGTCCATCAGTCCTGGGACTCCCT
>JBCJKH010045621.1:22019-35397 GCA_039877255.1 Loriculus beryllinus | reverse complement strand
ATGTAATTATATTCAGCTTTTGACTGACTGCCTTCTCACAGCACTCTGGCAAGTGTACAAATATAAAGATACTGCTTTCTTTTTCAGGGCTGTACTGAAATACATCTTATTATTCTTCCTCATGCAAAACAAAATGATTTTCTGTGCTTCATGAGGCAAATCAAAGTCTACGTTAGTCTGTGCTATAGTTCAGAAGCAAATCAGCTGCCTGGGCAAAAAAGACAGGAACAAAAAGCTGACGGCAAACCCCAGGAGTTTTAAAACAATAATGTGCTTTTAATGTTCTCACATTTCTCGAGGTCCTGAGAACAACCTAACTGAGTTGGATTTAACATCCTCTACAGGTCCCTTCCAACGTGTATTATTCTGTGATCTACAGCCACAGCAACAAGGAAGAGTGGCTGGTTTTAAGCATTTCTGGTAGACGTGTTTCTAGGCTCATTTTTCAATCCAAGACTCCCACTGCCTTTGGAAATGTCATATCCCCACAACTGTTAGGCATAACTTGCTGTTTCCCTAAACCTACTTTTTCTACTTCCATTGTAATACACTGGAAATTAATGCCAGGAAAAAAAAATATAATGAAATTAAATTTATTAGCTTGAGACAGTTTATACTGTATAAAGAGATCTATGATACACAACAAAATCCATATACCAGGAATCCTTTGTATGTAGTAGAAACTTAAGGGTACCATTCTACCACTATTACCACCTTTCCAAAACCGAAAATCTAGTAACAAGTAATGCAAACATGGAACAGGAATACTAAACAGCATGCAATGCTTAAAATGTTACAAAGCCTACATTACTTTTCAAATTACACTCAAATTATACTGAGGCATCCAAAATGTGTTTTTACTCTTGCAAGTGTAAAAAACAGTTCAAACATTTTAGGACCATTTCAAATACTGGTAAGACTTTTGATACTTTCTTGCATTTCAGAATCAGATCCAACAGTATCAGTTCCAGAGCGGTTTACTGTCTGCTGTCTGCTTTGGTCTCCGCTTGCTCCATCATTTGGAATTGCCATTTCATTTGCTATAGGGATGTATTTCTTTGAGAAACAACTTTTGCTGTTTTCTCCAGAAGTGTCACTGGATATTCTGCTACCATTACTTTTAATATGTGCACTGGAATCAGAATATGAATGCCAACTGGTAACCAATTGCCTTGCTGATTGATGCCCTTTTGCTTGTTCATTTCGTTTGGCTCTCCTCTCAGGGGATGTTGGAGTAGTATTTTGAGGTTTATCCTCTTTGTTTTGGTTAATTATTTGAGCTTCATTTTCATTCTGTGAACTGGGCTGGTACTGCTGCCCATAAGCTTGAATGTCTTCTATTTGTCTAAGAGCAGAGAAGGCACTTTTCACAGCCATCTGAGATTGAAACATGCCAGGAAGAGAAGCTTGGATGTCCTCAGCTCTGTTCTGAAATAAGAGATTATAATAAACATACTGATGCAACTAGAGAAGAAAAAAAAAAAAATCCAGTATTGCAACTGCCATATACTAAAACCTGCACAGCAAAATAAAGTCATCACATAATATAGGAAAGACTCAAGAGATAACAGCACAACCTTTATTACTTTTCAAAGCATGTGAGTTTCACAAGATTGACAGGGTCATAGCGATACAGTTTCACATCTAGCTTGAACTTTATACTACAGAAATGTGTCAGTTACACTGAAGCAGCCAAAGCCTAGTCACATTTATTATTCTGAAACACCTCACAGTTTGCAATAGTGTGGTGGTCCCAATAATTTAGCCCACAACACCTAGCTGCTACAAGAATCCAAACTAACCAATACTAGGATATAAGTCTGAGAGTAGCATTGTTAGCTGAAGCTTTTTGTAATTATCCTTTGCCATGTACGCTTTGTACACTTAAAAAAAATATTAAGTTCAGGCTTCTAAGCGTAGCTGAATTAGACAAACAATTATTCAAACTGCATGAGAAAAGCTTATTTCACAGTGCAGAAGAGTCCGTCAGCTGAAAACATTATGACAAGCCAAACAAATGTCAAAGAACCTATAATAACTGCTTTAGTATGCCAAATAATTTCAGTAGATTCAAACTGCAAAACTGGAAATTGTTTTTCAAACCATTAAAAACCCCAACACTTCTACCATCATGATTTAGAAGCTCATGGTATTCTTGAAGAATTTGGAACACTTAATGGGGAAGACATTGGGTATAATAAACATACCAGAATGCAGAATGCATTTTAGCATGACAGTTTTATCCAACTTGGACAAGTTTGCAGGCTGTGCTGTAAATCAGAATGACTATTACAGTTGCGTATCAAAGGACTGCCAGGCCATCTCTGGGCATTTTGTCTGCACTTGCTTAGATGTTAGGCATTCTACAGCTGCAGCAGGTATGCAGGCCTAGATCATCCCCTATGTCATTTAGGGTGTCTCACCAATTGATTTAATATCAGTAAAAGCTGGCATATAGCTAATCAAGTCATCTGGTGGGAAGTGCCATAGAGACAGTGCCTGAGACACTTTCATTCTCAGAGGTGTAAGAAAATACTTCCTGTCTTCAGGATTCAGCCTCTCATGCTTTGTCTGTGAGTAGTTGATTAAACCTGTGCCAGTGAGGCTAACTGGTGTGTACTAGCTGGCATTGGTAGGTCTTTCAGTAGGTAGAAGGTGCTGGTTCAAACTTTGCTGTGAAAATCAAGCCTTATCCTCCTTATATTAATTGCTGCAAAAAGTTGGGCACTCCACATTCACACACTTTCTGGTTCAGAGCCCATCCAGTCTGGCTTTGTGCACAAAATGAGTAGTAACTCATCGTGGTAACTGCGTGATGCTGTTCTCACTTCAGTGCTCGTTGACTTACAGTGCCGGGATGTACCTAACAGGCTTCCCTTTGCAGTGTGTCTGATTCAGACAGCTTGTCTTCCAGTCCTACAGAAACTTAATTAGACTGGTTTTATCTCAGATTATCTAAGACTAAGCAATGCTCCTGATATAACCACCGTTGATACCCTGCGTAGGTTACACTGAAAACTTAGTATAGATACCTAAAGTTGACACAAGAAGTGTTGGCCCCATTGAAACCCTTGGATGTGAGGGCCTTGTGGCTCTTAATGTTCAGATTTATCACTCCTGCTGACTGAGAGATTTGCTTACAGAATATTCACTTGCAACATTTGTTGAAATAGTAACACTACAAAGCTGGAAATGAAAATGCTCAGTGTTTTGACAAGTTGTGTTTGTGTCAAAGAAGCAATTACATGTAGCCTGGCTGTTGTTTACACCTGGGACCAAATTTGTTTTATTTTACTATTTAATTAACAGAAAGGGGTGGCCTGAAGGGGGTTCAAGTTCTGTAGCTGGGAGTGAAATCCAGAAGCTCTCTTACAAAGGCTTGCATAAAAGGAGTAGCTAAAATGTTAAAAAGCATTATTGTGATGCAGTACAGTTGAATTTATCATTTCATTTATCCATTTTAATTGTCAGTAGCTTTTCTTTTATACTGTCAGTATGAAAATAAGAACTGGTTAGTTAAAATTTAGCCAAACAGTTGTTTTCAGGCAGAAAGATGATCATCATCCCGTTCTTTTAGACTAGCTAATCTGTCTGAAAGATCGAAATCAAAGGTATCCTGACAGCATTTAAAAATGTTTGTATTTAGCCATTCCTTTACACTGTCTGAAAGAATTTTCATATTTTCTGAAACATCTATACTGCTGCGCTGTCAGACCTATTGATAGCATTGTGTGTTTTTTCTTTTCCAGCAAATTGATGGAGAAGCATTTCTGCTAATGACCCAATCAGACATAGTCAAAATAATGAGCATTAAACTGGGACCAGCCCTAAAAATCTTTAATTCCATTCTGATGTTCAAAGCTGCAGAGAAAAATTCACACAATGAACTTTGAAGAGAATGGAAATGTGTACAAGTCAGCTTTCTCCACTGGAGCTCATGTTTTATTCAAAGCACAAAAATTTGCTAGAACTATTGAGTAAGGACTCTCAGAAAGGAAGAAACGTATGTTCAGCACTGGTGAACTGTTTATATTCTTCTGGAGCCAGTACACATTTGAATCCTTCTGGGAACTGTTCAAGCTTTTGAGAAGGTACTGTGTAACAACCGAGTCAGCTTGTCTTATTTACCAAACTAATGGCGCTAGTTCTCCAATGATCGTTAGGATCCCTGACTTTCTCTGGACATCAAGAAAACCTTCATGAATTATTTATGCTGTATTATATAAGGGAATGTTAATATTTTATAAGAATTCTTGAATTTACTTCATGTACCCATTTTACTTTTCAGAAGCTTTTACTTCATACAATCAAAATAAAAACTGAATAGCCAAAAGTTAGGCTACAGGTAGCCAGATGAGACTGTTATGGCTAATACCTATGTGTGCCATAGTTTAAAAATGAAACACAATGTTACATACATGACACTTTATGCTACAGCATATAACTTTACAGATTATAAAAATGTCCGTTTGCTTGTAAAAAAAAACCACCTTGTTGGGGTTGAAATTATAATGCTTTTTTGATAACTGAATGTTTTTACTTTTGCACGATTACAAAAATGTTATGTGAGTTTTTCCACCAGCTCTTTAATGTATTTTACCAAAATATCAGTATAGAGAAGGCTGCAACTGAAAAATAAACTTTGACTTCATAGAAGACTTTTTGTTAATGCTGCACAATAGAGTTCCCAGCCTTTCACGTGGGAACCTGCTCCTGTCCTTCAGCACATCAAAAAAATACATGTATTTTGGGGTGAGGACATTAGCAAAAAAGAAAATAGATTTGTTCATGTCTGCACGTGCCAATCTCCAGTGTGGTTACCACAACAGTGGAGAAAACCAGGGTGCCAAAGGTAGGTCTGCTACTCTGGCTTCATATTCAGCATATGTTTATTTTCCCAATGGTGAAGAATTATTTCACCCACTACTTCCTAGTTGGAAAGTCTGATTGTAAACAAATAAGGCATAGCGGGAAAGAGAAAGCACGAAGGAAAAGGATACTTAAACACGTATGGTGCATCAGCACATTCTAGATGTAAAATGCATGCATTTCACTGGGTCATTAGCAGGCTGCAAATGCCATCAGCAAGTACTTAGGTGAGACGACCCTCCTTCTTGGAGTGTTATTATAATGGTTTGTCAGGGAAAGTTGTTGCACTTGGTATATAAGTAAGATGTAAACCAGATGCACTTTAAATGGGAGAAAGCCTAGCTACGTGTGTACTGAGGACTGTTCCAGAATACTACTTTTGCAAGAAGAAAGAGAAGAGTTGAATCAGGATTTTTGGCAGCCCTCTTCTTAGTGCTGTGGTGGGCAGTTGCTCAGCCTTTAGAGCTGAGAACAAACAGCATTTCCGTTGCACAGAGCTGGAAGAATTTTGCATCTTCCCACAGATTTTTGCCTGGTTGTTCATTGGCTGGAGTTCCTTAAGATTTCAAGAACACTCTGTGCCCTTTCCAGATCATGTAAGTGACTGGTACCTGCCATAATAGGAGGTAAAACAGGGTCAGTATGAAGTAAGTTGCATTGCTCTGTTAATTTCCTTCCATAGCATTGCATAATTAATATTTTTTACATTTTGTTCAGTATTTGTACATTCGAGTTGCACTCTTATTGTACTACAATACAAATAAAACCTGAACTGGAGCTGTCTGTTACATGTGTGTGTGCCCAGGATTTTCAGATGAACCCAGCTGTACCCAAGTAATTCCTCACTGTGGCTCAGTGTGGCTACAAGTTAAAAAAGGAACTTAGCTACTGCTGTCTGCCCTCCCCCTAAACACTTAACTCCTAAGGCTCACAGGCTGTTTGTGGACCTGGACAAAGTCAATGGCAGCACCTGAAGTTGCCCATGCAGATCAGTCAAATGCCACATTCTTCTGTTTTCTTTCCTTCTGTCCTTCCATATAGTTTATTTTCCTTCACCCTTTGTGTCTCTCCTGTGAGCCAGCTCTGTAGCCTGCAGTGGGAACCAGTGAAGAGATTTGCTGCTCAACAAAGATTATTTGGAGGTGTTAGCAGCTCCCTGAGTTTTTAGATACTTACTTACAAAGTACTGTGGTTTAAGAAATGGGTTTGATTTAATACTGTTCACAAAAGTTAGAATAAACTGCACTTAAATGGTACAGAGACCAACCTTCTGTTCATACAGCTATCACAACTGTGAGGATATGCATAATCCTTACTTTTGTATCCAATGCGATGAAGTAGCAGAGCATAACCACCTCTGTTACAAAAACTGTACCCGACAAATTTACTTAGAAACTAAAACCACTAAGGACACCTACCAAATCTTTTAAAACCGCTGTTGGTATTGGTCTGTGTGTTGTGTTGGAGGTAGCCACTTATCTTGCAGATCTCTTGGTGTAGTCTCTGCACTGGAGTGCCCCCTGCACAGCTGAGCTTTAATAGCTGCAGTTTTCCAAGCTGTGTGTTTGAGTGTTTAAAGAATGATGGTGACCGCAAACACTGCTTTGCCTGCACAGACATTTTTAGAATGGATAGGAGATTGATCTCTGGTAGAATGCAGTGCTTTAATAAAAATCCATTTTGATTTCTAATTTCATGCAAGGAATTGTGTTTGGGAGCTGTTGCTACTGTCCATCACTAGGTGTTTGTCTAAAGCCATGCACTGTCAGGCCCCTGGGATGTCCAGACATGCAGGAGTTAGGAGGAGTGTGTTAGGGAGAAAAGGAGGCTGTGGAAGAAGAGAGGAGAGGGCCTCCTCCCTGTGTGGGCAGACATAGTCACCATGTGGAGATAGCCAGTTTGTTCTGGGGAACAAATTCAGGAAAAAGACATTCTCTCCCCGGTGCCAAAGCTGTGGTTACAAACACACATGGCAGCATCCCAGATAAGTCATTCTTGCTACTTTGAGAGCTCATCTTAGAATCCTTATTTAGCAAATTCAGGATTAATGTAAAAATAAAAAGGTTTTATGCATGGAGAGAATACTAGAAACATCTTCCTGCAAACTAAAAATCAGGCCCACCATTTTAAAATACGAAAATTATTACAGTAGGCTTTTAGTGACAATAGTATAATGAAATGATGGTAAAAAGGAAATCTTTAATTTGTGTCACTTCAAAACATTAACTGTGTTAGCATCTGAAGCAGTGAAGTGCTCACATTCATTCACAATGTGGTTTTTAACATTCTGAGGGTCAAAATATCTGAATTTGTCAAATGCTCCATATGGAAAAATAATACATGACACATGCAGTAATCTATAAAATTTTATTATCTCTAATGCCTCTAGACTGCTCTAGAATTTCCATTTAAAGAAATGAAAATGCTTAGGTTTAAATTGTTGTAAAAAGCAGCTAGTACAATTAAAAAAAAGCGTTATTAAATGTGACTGTTACAAATACACACACACTTTCACCAGAAAGAATGGCACTGATTTATCTTCACAACAGAGGAATTTATTTTGACAAAATAAATATGTCAAATGCTTCTGAGGGGAGTGTTGTGTACACCATCACACACTGGGATAGTTGGGTGCCTCCAGCTCTCTCTTTACTTGGGTGAACAAGGATGCTGGGCTCCTCACCTCAAAGACCAGGGACTCCAGGAAGTTCAGTGTCCTGTAGATTCGATTTGGGCACGGGATATTGAACACACGAAATGAAGCCACCAGTGCTGCAAGGGCCATGATGCAGTCATCGAGCTGGGCTAGCTCTTCTCTTTCTACATACAGCACAAACTCACATGAATTCATGTGGAAAGGATTTTTTACTTCCAATACTGGTGTCACTGCCTTTACCTAAATTAAAAAAAAAAAAAAAAAAAGGAGATTTCAAATGATGCCACAGCATTGCTTTGGTGAACAGGTGAGAGAATTAACTAACACGCCACTTTTAAATTTAGCTAGTATTTCTATGGATATTTGCTATCTACCCAAAAGACAGACTAGCATCAACCTTTTCCAGGAACTAAGCTGAGCAACCAGAAGGCCAAGTGATGCACCCAGGCAGCTGATACAAGGAAGAGAGACCAAGCCTGCTATGCTCTGTCTCCTACCTCCTCATTCACAGCAGCAAACAGACTGGAATCATCTCCAAAGACATCTGGCAGGAGTAGACATGCAGCAGTCATTTTCATATCTGTCAAAGGCAAGGATTTCTACTAAATTACAAATGCAAACATTCTAGCACGGCAGTATGGTCCTGGAAAAGCAGATTGCAGCCTATGTAATAGTTAACAGCTCAGCAGTGGAACTGTTCAGTCCCTTTTGAAGAGTAGCTTGTACCACAGTGAAGGTGTAGGCACCTCAGCTGGCAAAGGGTATTCAAATAATTCATGGCACTGATACCCAGTATTACAATTAAATTGCTCTCACAATAAGCATATAGGCCTTTGGGTTGCTTCTGTTGGAGTTTGCAAGCTGAGTAGACCTCCTGCACCTCCCATGTGTGCCCACACTCTTCTCTCCCTAGTAAATCAGATTTCTGGGGAGTCCTGGTGCCAGAGGACTCCACTTCGAAGGCTGTGGTACGAGCTGGTGCTGCAGGACCTCCTGGGACATGGTATGTGCTACCCTCTGGTTCAGCTGTTACTGACTGTAACATCTTTCTTGTAGGTCAGGCTTCAGGTGCCATGCACTTCACTGAACCTGTCTTGTCAGGCATTTATTACCTAGGTACCAGGTCAAGTTGTTTGTGATAGAAAAACAGGAAAGTAATGGCCCTGGGACTTTACTAAGATGTTGAGTTAAAACTTTGTATAAGAAAAGGGAAAACTACTTACGTCCGTAACTTTCTAAGGCCAAAGGTATGAGTAGAAAGTCTATAAACGTTTTCTGGATTAGGCTGCCTGCTGGCACTTTTTTATCTATCATGAGCTACTGAGTACTCGTGGCTTTAAGCTTAAAGAAAGAAAACCTCAGTATTTTAACCTACTCTGCTGGCTTCTTTAAGAAATGGCCTGGTAATAAAAGGAGTGAAACTGCTATAGGAAACACATGTATTTGTACTATGTCGCTTTTGATTTGACATCCTGGCATTATGCCTGTGTGATAGAAAATGACAGTCTAAGGAGCACTTCTCACAGAGCTAAGCTCAAGCATAAGCACTGACAGCTGCAGTTTGGGAAGAATAGCAATTTTGAGTAACTGCTTTAAAGGTTTTGCCCTTGCAGAACCGTGCTCCCTAGACTTCTCAGACTGAAAGAAGTTGAGTGGCAGCGCTTGCTTACTCCCTCACAGCCAGGAAGTTGAACACTTCGAGGTTCCTGGACCTTTTTGCATGACTGTGGTACCTGCTCACCAGAGGTACCAGTTTGTGCACTTATTCCTGCAACTTGTCTGCAGAGATGAGGCACTTGAAACACAGTGGTAATTACTAGTTTTATTTCACTGGGATGAAGAGTTCACCCGTAGAAACAGTAACTCTCTTTCTAAAGGAAATGATCTCTTTTTATGAGACTATTTCTAAACCAGAAAATTTGTTTTCTGTGTGTATTTTTAGAAATTAATAAGCACTCCTTTACATATCCAGAAATACATAACTGCTCATCTAGCTATACTTATCCTGCAGTCTTTCATTCAATTAAAAGTTTCAATACCTGACTTAATTTCCCTAGTAATTCATTAGCTTTTATTCTAATGCTTCTGCATCACCCTCTATTTTTTCAGGCAACTGTGACATTTTTGATGTTTTTGCAGTACAATTGGAGCTAGTTTAGTTACATAAGTAAGAACAATTAGCTACAACAAAACTCTGATATTCAGAGTATAGAAGATTTGTACTGACATTTCAGAATGTCTTGCTCTGTGTGACGCTTCAGATTTTCTTGCAGCATAATATTAATTGGATTGTTCCTCACAGCATACAAAGATAATATGTTTTCTGAATAAATCTCCAAAATCTCAACTGTTTTCTTATAAATGTCCATGTGTGTGAGAAGCTGGAACTCCCTAAAGAGCTAAAAGAGAAACAAATATTTGGTATTATTGCAATCTTGGGAACTGAAAACAGTACAACATGCACACTTTAAAGACAGGATAAAACTAGCTCAGTAAAAAAGGATTATAAATCAGAGAGGATGGTTTAATTTCTTTTCAACGCAAGGAAGAAATACATCAAGTAACACTAAAATACTGCAAATAATGCACTGGTGTTGTGTGTGGTATATCTAACACAGGACTTTCAAAGTGGTGAACCTTTCAAAGTGGTGTTAACAGCAAAAATGTGAGTTAGGTTAAAGAGAAAATGCTGGATACTTCACTGGAAACACACAGTAAAACACATGCCCATGGTTATGTCACATCTATAACACAAAATGCAATGTCATTATTAAAAATAGCTATTACCTGATAAGGGCATCTTAGGAAAGGAAATAGTCTAAGAATGTCTTTTAAAGGTGCCTTATCACTGATCATCTTTCTCCGCATTTCAATTGTCACATTCATTCTGTTATCCACTTCTTTCCAGTTCCTCTGAGTTTTCAGATATTCTTGCTTAAGCCATTTAATGTGTACGTCCATTGCACTGCCTTCAAGATACACTGGTTCTTCCTATCAAAAAATGAAGGACAGAATTGTGACAAATCACAATTTTTATCTCATGTAGCTTGTGTGATTTGAGTGTAGTTATAGTGTAAAAATATTTATCAGAAAGTACCTGTAGTATTGTTTCAGTACCAGCTCTGTGGACTTGCTTTCATATTCTAATAGTTAAATGAAAATCTGTTTTCATATAATATTATAGATATCAGCCAAGTCTCCCAAGCTTAAATTACATATTTGAGAATATTAATGAAATTCCTAAGCCTGTGTCTGGTTTGTCTAATTGAAGAAATAGTATTTTCTTCTTACTCACACAGGTCCTAAAAGCAGGACAACAAACTTTCACATTTATGCAACTGAAGTATTTATCTCCAAGGAGACTAACTAAACTCAGATAACTCTTAATGGAAAACATAACTGAGTAGCTTGACTGTTATTTTGTACTTGAAGATTGTTAACAATCTTCTTCAAAATTACTGTTATTGTTCATGCTTTAATTCCAAACCCAGTAATTTATAAGAACAGGAGTGGCTATCCAAAGGAGTAGTTAATCAGTGGCAATAGCCTGGAGCTGTTAAGTTTCTGTCAAAGGATGCAGTGAATTTGCTCACTGAAACAAGCTGAGATGATGTACAGATACACTGTTAGTACAGCTACTGCTCCCAGGCTGCATTTACCCTGGCTTTTCCCTTATGTATCTGATGCATCTGTTGCCTCTGTCAGTGGTGGCCTGTGGGTCAATGTCAGCGGGAGTTGAAACACTTCATCCTGTTCCCCAGAACATTTAAGACACAGAGCTAAGAAACACACAGCATTCAAAACTGCTTCACAGTGCTCTGTACATGCAGTTAAACTTTCCAGTTTAATTAACATCCTTTCTTAAATTGTGCATATGGCATTCAAGAATGGTTGCACAACATACACTGTTAGAATACCTGTCTCCCTCTCAGTATATATCTGTGGATTTCAATAACCATAGAGATCACAGAAGAAAATAAGCCCTACATGCAAAACAGTTATCTACTGTGAACCCGCAGGTACTCCCCTGGTGCGCGCTAGGCTGCTGTATTAGCACAGTCTGCACTCTTTCTAATAGAGGACTTTAATCTGGATTGCATTACAAGAATAATATTTGTCCATGACCAAGTTGAGTAGGCATTCCTGCCCTCCTCCTCACTGCACAGGAACAGAGGTGGTGGGTCACACGATTTAAGTCCCATAGCCTCCTCTACATGGCTGAGTGCTGGGAAAAAGAATTCTAGAATCATAGAACAGTTACAATTGGAAAGGACCTTAAGATCATCTAGTTCCAACCACCCTGCCATGGGCAAAGATGCCTCGCACTAAACCAGGTTGCCCATCTCTGTCCAACCTGGCCTTGAACACTGCCAGGGAAGGAGCATTCACAACTTCCTTGGGCAGCCTCTTCCAGTGCCTCGCCACCCTCACAGTAAAGAACTTCCTCCTTATATCTAACCTGAACTTTCCCTGTTTAAGTTTTAACCTGTTACCCCTTGTCCTGTCACTACAGTCCCTAATGAAGAGACCCTCTCCAGCATCCTTGTAGCTGCTCTTCAGATACTGGAAGGCTGCTATGAGGTCTCCACGCAGCCTTCTCTTCTCCAGGCTGAACAGCCCCAGCTTTCTCAGCCTGTCTTCATACAGGAGGTGCTCAAGCCCCCTTAACATCATTGTGGCCCTCCTATGGACTTGCTCCAAATTCTTGAGGTCCCTTTCAACCTGGTATTCTATGATTCTGTGATGATGCTTTCCCACATCATCCCTGATAGGTGATAAATATTTACTCTGATATGAATCTAGTATACTTAAAATAGTTTTCAACCTTTATGGGTCTGAGTGTCACAACTGCCTGTTTACTTCTCTTTACTGACCTCCTAGTTTTTTGTGGTGCTTTGCTGAAAGTGAGCAAACTATGTGGAAGCAGGAGTGAGATTTTATTGCTCTTTCAGGATGGTAAAATGCATTACAGTCCCTCCTATGTAACAGCTGTTGGACTTGCACATTTTAAGGCCTCAAATCGTATATGTAGGGGTTACCTTTTGATGCTATGAAATTGCTCTTCTGATTTCCATGTGATTTTTCTGTAACACAGAGCCCTTTTAAAACAGATAACCTCCCTTATCTTTCTTCTGTATGTCGTTCTGTTACTAAAATACCTTCTTGACAAACACTATTTTCTGATATGTTTATAAAGCCAATAATTTTATTTATGGCTAAATGTCTACAATTTTTTCTTCGACTCAGCAGTCTAGTCCATATTCTAACCTTGGTTATATTATTGAAATCCAAATTGGCATCAGCAGGAGTATTGATACTGATTTGTATTCAGGAAGTTTTTCCCAGAACTTGGATTTTCTCTTCCATGTAAGCGGATCATCTCCTGTTGAATTACAGCTTAATAGCTTTGCAAGTCATATCTTCTGGGCCAGATCTCATATATAGTATTTTCAACTGTCAGCAGCCTTGTCGAGACCAGACTTTCCTGCATGTTTGCTATTGATGACATTTGCAAAGAGAAAAAAAAGCAACAAATGAAGCTGTTCAGTTCTAGAGCTGAATAATTTTTACTGTAAATCTTGAGGCAGAAGGATTTCAAAACACTCATAACAACATTGCATGCATGTAAGCCCTATATATTATATTAAATTATAATATATATATTATATATTATATTAAACCTTTGGTTTCAACTTTGGATATTTTTCATTAAGCTGAAGCTGGAATACCAAAATCTGTAGTACTTTCTTTCCCAGGGATTTATTCCTCCTTTTTTTTTTTTTTTTTTTTTTTTTTTTTTTCTTTCCTGGTCCGCTCACTTT
The DNA here is from genome assembly GCA_039877255.1 of Loriculus beryllinus. Classification (NCBI taxonomy): domain Eukaryota; kingdom Metazoa; phylum Chordata; class Aves; order Psittaciformes; family Psittacidae; genus Loriculus; species Loriculus beryllinus. Next base: position 22,050 of record JBCJKH010045621.1, on the reverse strand, counting down.
AAATCCCCCTTGTCCCGCCAACACGAACTGG
>JBCJKH010045621.1:0-13260 GCA_039877255.1 Loriculus beryllinus | reverse complement strand
GGTATGATTTTGCTTGACTAGTCACAATTCAGTTAGGAAGATGTGGCAGCCTGGGGCCAGAAGGTATATTATCAGGACACACAGTTTTCCTCTGATCCTATGCCTGTAGTGAATAAGCAGTTCTCTTTCTTTTTTTTTTTTATTTGTTATCCGTATTTTTTCTCCATTATTTGAAAGGTAAGACTTTGTCAAAGGAAAGAGGCTTTGGGAAGAGCCAAACAAGATAAATTAAATCCATAAGGAATAAAAGGAGTCATCTTTTTGCTATCACCTCTAGATCCTGCATGGTTTCTGTGGAAAGTTTTAGTTGCTGTTACAAATTCATGTAGTTACAATCATTCTTTAGTCTTTCTACTCACTCTGTAAAGTAAGAGGCTGAAGCATTTGCATATGACTGTCTTCTGTTTCTGGTTTCTTGCAGTGCTTATGTTTACCAGCACAGTGCTGCTGAGAAAGTAAGTGTATTATTAGTTCTTCTTTATTCCAGCATCTCCTTCCCATTACTTCTGTGTTGTGTTTTGCTGAACAGCTTTGCATTAAATGTCTTGTCTGATTGGAGGCCATATCTAATAAAGAAACTTATCTGGTATATGGAATATATTGTTTTGTTTCCAAGCAAAGCTGCAAAAAGGTTGATTACATCTAGTACACTTTAAAAGCCCTAATGCCTAGCAAGTGGATGTGAAGGTGGTTATTTTTCCTTGAAAGCTTCCATTGTAATGAGTTAGGGTATTGAGTCCTGCAAATGTGGGTTTCTATTCCATGTGTCACTACACAATTCTGTGGGTTACCCAGGTCACAGTGCAGAAATAGAAAAGATGCAGAAAAGGCTACGAAGAATATTTAACAGTTTATATACAGGGCAGGAGGAGAAGCTAATAGACTGGAAAAAAAGTGAGTAAGAGGAGAGAGGAAGGTAGTCTAAGAAATTATGATGGGGGAGGAGAAGAACATAATTAGAAGATGGCTTTACCAGTCCTTGGAATTAATGCATCAGGGTAATCTGTCAAAAATTATCAGCCATGTAGTTTAAAACAAAGAAAAAACAACTGTCTTTTGACATGCCGTCTTCACATTATGTGGTTTGGGTCCATGGGATGTTTTGAGGACTTAAAATATAAAAAGTAGTCAAACATGAACATGGAGGGTAAGTGTTGGTGGAAGAGATGTTTGTAGAGTGTGAGCAGTTGAATATTAAGCACTGCGGTCTGCACTTGCTCTGTATTTAGCAATCCCCAACTTACAAGTTACTGGCAACAGGGAACTGTAATTCTAAATATATACACTTGCCTTGTGTTTTGTTTTGGGCGTTTGCTGCTGGCCAATGTCAGAGGTGACCCAGGGCTATGGATACCTGTGGCTTTATGCAGCATGGCAGTTCTTATTGTACCAGTGTGGAAACGAACTGCTGCTTAAGGAGCTTCCCATCTAAACAGACAAATCAAAAGATGAGGAAGTAAAGCAGAGAGCAAGGGATAATGGGTTAAAACTTAAACAGGAGAAGTTTAGATTGCATATAAGGAGGAAATTCTTCACTGTAAAAATGGTGAGGCACTGGAATGGATTGCCCAGGGAAGTTGTGAGTGCTCCATCCCTGGCAGTGTTCAAGGCCAGGTTGGATGAAGCCTTGGGTGAGATGTTTTAGCGTGAGGTGTCCATGCCTACTGCAGGGTGGTTGGAACTAGATGATCTTAAGGTCCTTTCCAACCCTAACTCTTCTATGATTCTATGAAAAAGACTTGGGTGACATAGTTTTGTGTGAGGTGCTGCTGCTCATGGCAGGGAGGTTGGAACTTGATGATCTTAAGTTCCTTTCCAAACCTAACTATTCTATGATCCTATGATTCTATGATTGGGGTACTCAGCATCCTCTTGCCCCCTTCCAGTTTCACATTAACGCTAGCAGAAAATGCCTAGACTTTCTTCTTCAATTTCTAAAGCAAACAGGGAATGACCAGTGATGGCCTTGGACAACGCAGTTAAAAAGAGAGATGCTTCCAGATACAGTGCAATGCAGTTACACCTTCTCCATAGAAAAATGTAGTTGAGCATATAGTCCCTACAAGATCACTGAAAAGCTCTTCTCAACTACCTGGTGTGACAAAAGAGACGCACCCCTTTTCAAGCATTAGCAAATAAAGGATGGCTAACTCTTGAAGCATACAGAAAATTATCATTTCTCCTTTACTGCATGCAAGGCTGTTTATTGGTTTGTACCCAAATTAAAGGTTTCTTACTTCACACATTCTGCAAACCATTCAACTAAAGCAGGCAAAAAAAGGGAAGTGCTTACTCCTGCACACATTAACCAAAAGAGGATAAATAGAAAATACTGAAGCTCAAAAACAACAAAACAAAGATACAAAACAAAACACACACACATAAGAAGAAAAAAAAAACCAAAAACCAAAACACAGCAAAACCCAACAAAACCTCAAAAAAAAAACCCAAACCAAAACAAAACAAACAACCCATCACTCCAAAGAAAACCCAATGAAAAACCAAACCCAAACATATATGTGCATTTTGGATAGAAAATTGCAAATGCCTTTGAACACAAGGGAAACATATGGAGAAATGCATTCAGTAAACCACTCTTGCTCCCCTAAATATCATGTGTCTGACTGAAGAGTAGGGTAGACATGTGTCAAGTAAAGTCAAATATCTGCTTACATATCATCTTTATCACATTCTTACTACTGTTTAAATTTTGCCACATTTTAATTACAGCACAAGGAAGTGTGGGGAGTGCTGGTAAAGCATAACTAGAACCTTAATGTATTTATGAAAGTGTACAGATTAATTAGAATGCTTCAAACACTTACTGGACAGTGATAATTCTCCAAATTCTTTAGCTAAACGGAAATACAGCAACTGCACATATAAGCATCCCTATGTATATCACACATCAACACAGTTTTTATATAACAGTGCAATGTGAAAGTAGTATATGGTCATTTGCTACCAGCTCAAAAATCAATTTGCATTCTTTTTTGTACAGTGGTTTCAGCTTTTAAACATGGGTCTCTATTGTTTTTCACTAATTAGAGGAATGCAACCTGAAGCAGACTGGTAGTACTGCATTTAAAGAGCCTCAGAATTTTCTGTCCAATTGGAAACAACTCTAAATGACAACAGATCTGCAAGGCATCCTATACTAGGTTTAGCTCCACTATTCATACTTGGTTCTCCAGAAATGGAAAAAGATGTCAAGGGTCTGGCTATAAGACAAACTCAATGCAAAACGTTTTTAAATATGATGAGATCACTTTGTTCTCCCCTTTAATGGCACATGGCCTTACTGTAAGCAGAAGAGCTGGAAGACACAGAACTCAGTTAAGCGTCAAAACCAAAAACCTTTACCTCTACCTGCACCTGGACATTGTCAGGTTTGTTTTCAGCAAATGAACATTTCCTGGTCTGTCCTCTTCTGTGGCCAAATTTGCATTTGTTCCTCAGGACTTGCTCATCATCTTCAATGGGTCTCCGCACATACTTGAAACGATCCTTAAGGGCCCGTTTCCACAGCAACTGCATGGGAAAAAATAGTATGTCACTACCAGTATCTTTCTAAAATTTGTCCCGTTCCTAAAGCAGGTCACTTTGTTGTATCTAATTCTACTTTATAAAAAGACATTTGCCGCTAAGCAGAAAAAGACTCTATAGAGTGCCATCAGTGTATTGTGGCTTCAGGACTGAAGGAAACACAAGCACCTGCGGTACATGACTATGGCAACTTAACAGCCAGGCTGCCGGCACCACTCTAGTTTGTTAAGGATCATGGCAATTGAACCTAGGGTCTAGATTTATCCAATATAATCAGGTCTGTCTGTGAAACTGCAGTTTGCTTTCTTTTTCTCAGCTCTTTATTTGGGATGCTCCATTCATGATAACAGGTCATAAAACTACACAGTGAATTGGATCAGCTCACTGATGCCACAGAAAAGTAATGGGTTTTCTTTTTGTGGATTATTTTTTCTCCTCCTTTGACAGCATCTGCCTGGTTGTGAAGTTATATGATTATTATATATGACACAAGGGAATATGAAAGACACAGGGGGATGCTCCTGTTTGCAGAGAGCCTACAGTTGCACTGGATCAAGTGTACTATTAAACAGAACTCAAAATTTCTGAATTAAAAGGATCATTTAAGTAGGCCTTAGTGTTTGTGGGACTCCTCGAGACATATACATTGCAATTTAAAGGCAGTTCTGCACTGCGAGTAGATGCAGACCCTGTTTAATGGAGCCATTCATCTCTCCCTGGCAACAAAAGATGGAGTTTATGTGGTCCCACTGCTTCTATCACACTTGTTTCCTTTTTTTACTTGGATACTGAAAATTCACTTCTGAAAACTGAATGTTCAGCAACTTCCTTATGCATCCTTATGGACAGATACCTGTTTACCTGCGGTCCCTGGCTGGGCATCCTGCGGTGGGATCCAGCTTCGCTAACTAACAGCACATGGAGAAGAAATTATAAAGCAACAGCTGTTAAACAGGTCTGTATGCAAAACTGGCAATTGCGAATATTGGAAATGTTTCACCAATTCCTCAAAAGCAACTGCTTATTCCAGTCATTGAGGGGTTTTCAAAAGTCAGAGTGAACAAAAATTAGTCAGGGAAGTGACTTCAGATGACAGGACTCCAACACTACACTCACTTAACACTACACTCAAGCCTGTACAGACTGACATAACTGAAACGAACATAAACAGAAGAAGGATTACCCCAAATTTCTTGCCAATATTGTGACCTTTACTAATAAAGGTCACACTATTTTAAGAGTTAACTTAGGTGTAAACCATAATTCAGTAAAAGAAGACTAAGAAGTAGTGTCTTTCTTTGCAGTGAGTCTGACATGCCTGCCTTTCTCACCCACAGGATATGGTTAGGAGGGTTTCTTAACAGAGAGTGACCATGTCTTTCTCCTGCTGAACATACTGCGCCCACCTCCCTGGGGCACTAGCTGACTTACAGGCCCTCTATCCTAAAAACAAGACCTCTATTAATGGTGAAAAATGACAGTGGAAAAGCTCCAAGGACAAAACTCCTGTAGCATCAAATTCGGCTCTTCTTGAGCAGACCTGGGACAGCCAGGGCCCTTCCTGGGCGGATGCCTTCTACCACCCACCAATGAGCCCTTACATAAGTATCCTCTCACTGCCAGTCACACCTGAACATCCAAGAACTGAAAGAAAACAAATCTATCTGCATTTCTAGTATGTAAATTCCAGACTTTGAGTTCTGCCACAACAGGAGTCATGACATCACCATTCTGAACACAAGGAAAGAGACGCTGTTAACAAAAGCAGTAATGTGACAACATGCCTTGAAATTCCCACTTGCTGCTGCCTGAACCATTAAGGTTCCTAAATATGTTTATGGTTCTGTCCTATGCATTTACATTTTGTCGTAAATACCACAAAAATGACATGCCTAGCAACATTTATTTGGATCATTGTTATTTTAAAGCTGTTAAGAAGTAGGCAAACAAAAACCTTAGCTTAATGCTTCTCTGAAGGTTTCCACAGATGTTAAAATATTTTAAAACATGACAATTCCAGGATATATTAGCAGCTGACAATTTAAATATCCCCTTAGTTGAGCTTTACATAGTTTCTTTCTTTTGAAAACTTTTGTTTGGTTGGAAGACATTTTTGCTTATTCTTCCACATGACAGAATATGCTGACACCTATATAGAGTTTTAAATATCCCTCAAAGTTCAAAACATTCATCTGTTTTATCCTCTCACCCTCAGATAAAATAAGAGTTCTAACTAAATCTATTTCTATACTTGGATTTTCATAAGATTAGACAAGTCCCTTCTCACATACATATGTCATGAATGAGACTGTGAGCACATACGTTTATAAGGTTATCCTAGTGGGTAATATGTCTTCTAAAAGGGATGCCTTTGTAACTGTTTTTTAGCTGATAACCTTATTTTCTGTTAATTTCCACACACACACTCAAAAAACCCTAAACAGCCCACCCAAACCACCCCAGGAAGGTTTACAGTGCTTGTAAGGGAGCAGAAGGATTAGTCTGTGTCTATCTGACATAGAAGGGAAAGGATTACAAGCAGATTAAAAGCAGTAATTTACTAGTGAGTAATCATTTTGCATGCAGCAGTTACATAAATAAGGCATGTCAGTCAGCACAGCCATCCCAGGCTTCACCGGTGTCACGACACCCCTTGGCAGCCCTAAGCTCAAGGGAGCTGCTTACGCAAAGCCCGTTGGCAAGCTGTGCGGGTGAGAGAGCCCTTTTCCTTCCTCATGTACCATAAATTCTTTAAACCGTGCAATTTTCAACACATTGTCTGAAATAAAATGAAATAAGGGCAGTGAATCTTTCCAAATGGCTGGTTGTAACCCTTGTAAAAAGGATAAATACAAATAGAATAGTAGCTTGAGAGTGGTCAATTATTATATTTTATTATTTTATTTTTCTTCTATACTTTCAATGTTCTATTAAAAAATTATTATAATGTCTAATTATTATAAATAAACAAGTTTAAGGCACTCAAACCTCTCAATATGCAATATTTTACATCTTACAAGACCTGTGAATCAATACTGTTATCAGGACCAGAAAGTCATGGGTCTTAAAGTCCTATGCAAACCTGGGGTAGTTTTAAAAGAAAAGCCTACAGAAACTTCACTTTTTTCGGGCACTGAAGACCCTTTCCTGAGAAAAGATGAAGGAATGGTGGTTAGTCAATTTGGCTGCTGTTGTTCATTTGTTTCTTAAAGGCATATGAATTCAGTTTTACTGCAAGCCTCATGCTAAGTAGCTCTGGAAATGTAGGGTTTGTTAAGCCGTTTTTCTTGTAACACACAACTACCTCTAATCAAGAAAAAAGAAATATTTATAGCCTTTATGATCATGAAGGAAGAACAAAATGTCTACCAATATGGCAAATAAAAATAGCAATTCATTCTCACCCCCTCCTTTAAACTTAAGTATACAGACATACACCTTTTTTCATACCTCAACCAAGGCAACAGAGAGGGGTCAACTTAGAAGACTTAGACTAGCAATATTGAGAAGTGCTAATTCCAACTTCTTTGCTTACTTATGGTGGTTTCTTCCAGGTATGCTTTCTAGTAAGCATGAGAGAAAAATCAAATACAAAGAACAACAACTCTGAAGTCTCTGCCCCATTACAGAACTCCTACCAGCACCAGTTCTGATCTGGAATATGATGAGCCTTTATAACAAGGGAGTTATAAGTAGTTTCACCCTGTCTATGGTCCTGTTGCAATTAAAGCCATTTGGAAGCCTGGTTTAAAAATATTTTTTAAAAGTTAAATGCTGTAAAAAGGACTTTGGACCTGACCTGAACGTCATTCCAGCTCCCCTTCACAGAGACAGATGAAGCCTTAGCATGACCCGGGACCCCCACTGGTAGATTCAAACTGGCATCCTGATCAAAAATAAGGGTGGACTGTTGCGCCCTCATCCTTCTGTTCCCTTTCTCCTCCCTGATATTTGCTTGCTTGCTTTAGTCCCTTCCCTCCTACAATGCCTGGACTCAGGGGAGAACTAGAATAGCCACCCCTTAATCCTCCAATTTTTTTTGTTTTATTTTCAAAATTATTTATTTGGCTTTCTGCAGTCACTGCACACAAGAGATATATTTATATACATTTAAAGCTTACAGTCTCCACTGAGTCTCACAAGCGTTTACAAGACACTATAAAAGAATCACATGGCAAAGCAATGATGTGAAGTCAAAAGGTGAAGACTGTCCTCTGAGACCACAGATATTTACCAGAGTTCACAAGAGTGAAAAAATGTAGTTTGAATTTAAGTCGTCTCCTTCTACTGCTTTCTTTTCTGTCTCCAATGAGATCACAACCAGTGTTTTTAAATAATTATTTTTCTTTTAAATTAGGCTTAGATTCCAGACATACTTAAACCAGTGGTATTACTACACACTGTAGCTAGATATCTAACACACAAACCATCATAGTAAATTGCAAGAGCCTCAGTCGTGTTAGTCCTCATGTAATTTCCTAAAGACTCAGCTTCTTTGTTTACAAACAAAAATAAGTCACATTTACTTCAATTTATCCTTTTGGAAAAATCAATCCAGGAAAAAAAAGGTACCCAACAACCAGCCAGGGGCTTCATGTACAGGTCTGCATGATCTCACAGTGGCCTTGAGGAATAGCTATAACTGGATTGACTTTTAATTAAAATCATGACAGAGGAATGTAATATGCCAAACATATTAAAGTGAATCTTACAGCTCTGAATAGAGCCAGGATGCAAGAAATCAATATTGATTTCCTCTGATGTAGGTTATTTTCTTGTGATTGATTATGTGGAAAAAAACCCAAACAAATAAATAGAAAAACCCAAACAAACGAAACTTGTATTTTTCAAGATTAAGTACTCTTTACAATACTTACAAAGCCATTCCCATCTTCATCAAGGAAGGGGTATGCCTGCAGCAGAGCATTGACGACAATGTTATATTGCTGACTGTTTGGATACCTATGCAAACAAGACAGAGATATAAAAGGAATAGTTGGTATTCTAGACAGTACCAAACACTGTCTAGAGTCTATACTGAGCTACATTAAATTGACTGTTTCTCAGACTATTGATTCCCCTCCAAATAACAAGGGGAACAGCCTTAAGGTCTGCATGAAGTTTTCCTGTTGGCTTCAACAAGTTTCAGGCCTTTAGCCTCATCTGTTTAAGCAAGCGTATTAAAAAGAATGGTTTTACATCCATTTGAAAACTTGTTTCTGCAGCCAATGGGTAATACCCCAAATAAATCAACGTTTACTCACAGTGATCCATCTAGGTATTTTGTCATGTCTGCTTGTAAAAATTCAATGATTCTTATTCTCATACTGTGATCAGGGCATTTTTTTTCTGCCAATATGCACTTGACATCATAAGGGAAGTCTGGCAAAGCATAAGAACTTGTCCACTGCAATGTCTTGTATCTTGTGAAAAAGGATTTCAGATTTTTTCTGTAAAGGAAAAGATTATATCATCATGGTCACATCCTTCTCCTATGGGAATGCAGACAGGCAAATAAAATATAAGCAAAAACTCAACAGAAAGGAAAGCTGTTGCTATAGAAATTCAGATCTTCCTCTCTTGGTTTCTACATAAAGAATATCTACAAAACCTGCAATCAATATGGATTAAAACCAGATGTCAAATGTGAAATATTATAATCAGCAGATACTAGAAATTTGTCCTTATCTGAAAGCAAAAGGCAGAGCAGAGGAAGCCACTGAGGACTTGCTACTGTTACAAATAACTTTATCTGTCATCATTTATGTGTTTCCTACCAGTTCTGCTAACTCACTAGTGAGAGTAAGACAAACAGCTTAATTGAATAAAATACTACCCATGTCATTAGCTAAGACTGTCCTCCCAAAGGGGAAAGCAAGGAAGAAATGAAAGCAATTACCATCAGCACGTGGCTGGAAATAAAGCAGGCCCTTAACTACCTGCAGCTCCTCTCCCAAGACCACCATCAACACTGTCTATAGATGTCGCCCCAGCTGGGGTGAGCCTTATGCAGGATATCACCACTGGTTACCCAAACACTTCCCACCTCCAGAAAGCCTGCCAAACCCTAATTCTGAAGCAACAGAGGGAAAAGTAAAGATAAATTGAGTTGGAAGTCAATCAATAGCCACCTTGAATCAAGATACAGCAGTCCTGGCAGCCTTAGACAGCTTTCCAGTCAACAGACAACAGACGGTGCAGACAACAAAGAAATCTCAAATAGAAGTACCGAAGACAGCTAAAAAGTCCTGCTATGTAGGTGGTATTATTACATTTTATGTTTAACTGAAACTGCAGACAGCAATTTGGAAAAAACCAGTAGGTATTTAAAAGAATTTTAAAAATAAAATAGTATCATTATAGATGAAAAATGTAGACACTTACATGGTCTATCTAAATTAATCATCTGTAGTCACTTTCTATTCACTAAGGAAACAAACACCACTGAAGGATGGCAGAACAACTAAAGACATCTAAACCAGACCAGATGTTCTCTCTTATCTATTTCCCTCTGCTAATGATGAAGGAAATTTAGATAGGTACTAAAGTTGTTGGAATATGTGTTGTATGTGCCTCAAGTTAAGAATTACCCACTTGGGGGATATAAGGGAAACCTCCCACACAAACACTTGTGGCTGAACTATGTATGCTCTGGTATCCCTCACAAGCTGTACTAGATTTTGAGTCTATGAAAGTTATGGAGGGAAATACTGCTAGATTTCATCCAGTCAAAATACGTAAGTTTTCATTCCTGAAATAAATAAATGAAGGTCTCTATTGTAGCCTGTAAGTGAGAGCTAGGTATATAAGTAAGAGCTGTGAACAGTTTTTTCTCAAGGCCTCGGCTGGAAGGTTTTGCTATCCAAACTCTTTCAGGTAAGGATGTTAAAAACAACCAACAACAACCAACACCCAAAAAGAAAAGGAACAAAAAACACGGAAGCCAACAGCTTTAAGCTGGCAAAATGAACTGCAATACCAATGAATGAGCATTTGTAACAGCTTTGTTTACACCAGTTTGAAAGACTACTATATACCTGGGAGGCAACTCATTTTGGGCCAGTTATAACCTTAGTGTGTTCTTGAGTGGATTAGCCTGTGACTTTCAACCTTAAAGAAGGTTATGCTGCCACAACAACTTGGCATCTTTTAAGGTAACTTGCAGCTTAGCAAAAGCTCTACAGATGTGACACAACTGCACCAAACCCAGCACTATGACAAATTGCTATGCAGTGCAGACAGGAAAGAAAAAAAAAAATAATCAACCCAAAAGAAACCTCATCTAATCCTCATAGTTATATTCACAGCAGTAGCAGTACTCACAGCACTACCACTTCCCCATGTAAAACAAATACAAAACAGTCAGGGCTGCTGTTTCTCCAAGCTCACCAGATTGTATGGGACACAGATGATTAACAGTAGATGCAAATTGCTGTGAACTTCTATTAGTACTTTGCAGCCTCAAAAGAAGGAAAAGCTGTGCAAGAGTGACAACATATCCACATAGACACATTCATGTCCTTATTTGGTGATAAACTAATACAAAAATGGGAAATTAAAACCCAGCCCAGATTCTGAAATCACTTGGAAATCCCTCTTATGCAAATAAGGTGCAGATGTTCAGTGTAGCATCAAGGAGCAATGTAGCCTATAAGTTTGAACCCTGTACTTTCACCAACTTTACTGATGAAAGTGATGTAACAGACAGGCTGCAAGTTACTACATACTCTTCAACATGGTATATTATTTAAACTAGCTCAAAAACGGACAGAAGTTTAAGTATTTGATAAGTAGTATCTGAGCAGCACTGAAATTCCTTTTGTTGTTAACATCAACAACATTCCTTTTTGGGAAGACAGTTCCAAGTTTAACAGGTTCAGTTCAGGCAAACTGAGCTATACTCAGTTACTTGAAGAAATAAAGGTTTCTTGCAGTTGGGGAAGGTAACAGCCAGGGAAGCATGGGAATTCTCCCCTCTGCCAGTCCCTTCACATTTACCAGTACAACAAATATGCTCCAAATTCCATTTCCCTTCAGCTTTACCCAATACAAAATACTTCATTTCTGTCCAAATAAAATACAAAATTCCTTTAGTCTCCACAGTGCAAGAGATTAAATATTTTTCTAGGTTTGCTGAAATCATTGCTCTTAGGGAGGCATGTTAAATATGTGCAATAGTATTTTACAGTGAAATAGAAGTTTATTTGAAAAGAGACACCATTCCACACTACATCCCCAGAAAAGCTCACGTGCAAATTTGTTTAACTAAAAGAACAGTTCAGCTAAACTCTATGTGCACTGGGACCAAGATCTGTAATTGTGGAGAACAGATTTACAACAGTTGGAGATTTAGGTACAAGCATACATAGCCTGTTTCTAACCAACCCTCCCTGGTCTTCCAGCTAACCTGAGACATAAAATCCAAATCCCAAAATGCAAATTACCACATCTTTTTTTTTTTTTCCTCTCAGTTCTGGAGACTTTTGATGCTGTAACTAAATCTGATGGCTAGCTCCTGCCGAATGTCAGCCCCTCTCCCTCACTGTCATATGTTTCTACCCCTTGCTTACTGGTACTGGGAAGCCTCTAACCTTGTGGCAAGTTACCTCAAGAAGCTACAAGTGAAAAAGTTCTTAATTTTTCCTCATGGTTCAGTTTTCTCAGTTTAGGTTCCCAAAATGTCTCACCATGAGACAAGAGAAAGCAAACAAAGCAAGATTCATGTTTAACCGCAGTGTGGAACTTCATGCTAAGAATCATATCCTCAGCAAGGCCACAATTAGTCACAGAGCTGTTGATCCCTCAGCTTTTGTAGATGACTATTTTACTTACTGTGCTAAGTCACATCACTGTTTCACACAGCTATTTCTTCCTCTAGCTCCATTACATTGCTCATGCACAACACACTTACAAAGACAAAATAGTGTAAAATAACATCATTTTGAGAGGAGCCATTTGTATCCTTCAGCTGGGAAAAAAAAATGCAAACAAAACAACACAAAAACCACACACACAAAAAAAAAAAAACCAAACAAAAAACAACCAACCAAAAAACCTGAACCAAACCAAACCAAGACAAACAAAACAAACAAACAAAAAAGCCACAAAATAAACACAACCAACAAAAAAAAACCCAAAACAACCACTCCCCCAAATCCCTGCTTATTTGATTGTATAATCCCTGGCATTCCTAATCCCAGGAAAATTTTATGTTATTGCCAATAAGGCAGAGGATTACACACTTGCAGTGTCACTCAGATCATCAATGAAGGTTTCAGACTTCACTGGAAAGAAGAGCAGTGAGTGAACACATCATCATGGTCTCCAAACTCACTGTCCTGTGCAACTTCACACAAAGACACAGAGCTGCCTGAATTAGCTGTAACAAGGCAGTAAAAATAATCTTGGTGTCAATATAGGCAGCGATAGATAGCAGTGCAAAGTGTAGCAGGGTCCTAGTAAAAGTTCAAGTACTAGATCGTAATTAGACTTTGTCAATATTAAGATACTTGAGCATGTTGGTAAGAAGGATCAGTTTCCTGTATCTTTTTAGTTCACTTAGGAATAAAAGTGACTTAAAAGCTGAGCACATGCATACATATGCTGTGTGCAACTAGCTTTTATTATTAGAATCATGGAATCATAGAATAGTTAGGGTTGGAAAGGACCTTAAGATCATCCAGTTCCAACTCCCCTGCCATAAGCAGGGACACC
>JBCJKH010045619.1:18502-30353 GCA_039877255.1 Loriculus beryllinus | reverse complement strand
AAAAGTATCTGCAACATGGTGTGAATTCAAAAGCTTCATCTTTACAGGGTCCTTCCTTGGCATTTTTCTTGCCATTCCAATTCTTTGGCAAATGATGCCTGCTAGAGACTGGGGGAGAGTAATTCTTGCTGGTCTATTTTTGTTCATTCATTGTCTAAGCAGACAGCTTAAAAATGATAATATTGAAACATTTCATACTAATGGGTGGCACTTCCAGCCTTCTGAATGCTTCCAAGCCATCCCTTGATTAAATCTTACAAGTGGGACTTCGCAGGTACCACTAAAGTAAACTCCTTTATCTTAAACCCTTAAAAGCAGAAGGTGAATCACAGGCTGGTTATGTGACCTGTCCAAACATTACAGAAGATGCAGAGCAAAAAGATTAAAGATCATAAATGCCCCAAAGATGCTCTTCAACAAGAAGGCATGCAGGTACTGTTGCTTTCCACAGCTTGACCTGTCTTGAGCTGAAAGAATTTGCTGGCTTTGCAGGTTAATGCAGTGTATTTTACTGACCAGTTTCATGATGACACAAGTGTACTTTCAAAATTACCGATTTTTGTGTGAAAATAAGCAACTGTTCCACCCCAAAATACAGCAAAGGTCAAGAGATACAGAAACATTCTTGAATGCTCCATCCCTGGCTGTGCTCAAGGCCAGGTTGGACAAAGCCTTGGGTGGCATGTTTTTAGTGTGAGGTGTCCCTGCTTATGGCAGGGGGGTCGGAACTGGATGATCTTAAGGTCCTTTCCAACCCAAACTATTCTATGATTCTATGAAGATGGGCATTTTTTCCCCCCTCTATTTCTACTCACTTAATACCTTGTGCTTAGGATTTGAACCCTGTCCTTGAGATGAAAAGCTTCTCCAGTATTTATTGATATTAAAACTAGCCAGTGTATGCTGCAAACACTGAATTTTTTGTCCATTAGGAACATCTGCCTATTCCAGGAGGAATATCAGAAAACGTGTCCAGGCAGAAACACAAGTAGAGAAAGTGTCTGTGGCAGCATATGAAATAACCACAACAGGATAAATAATAGAATATTTACCATGACCCAGTAAGTTTCCCTCACCATGGCAGTGTGGAGCAGCCTCTCCAACAACATACTTCCAGCATTAAGTCATGCAAGTGGTGTCAGAAAATGGTTTATTGTAAATTACGGCCTGGATTGCCATATATCCACTACACCTCCAGGAATCTGAACTCTGAAGTCATCTAGAGGTAGGGTTACAACTAGAAGAAAGGATATCTTCCCTGGGAGATAAAACAATACAGCACTTCTATGCTTTACAGATGTAGTGAGAGAAAAAACCATTGGAAATGGACAGCAAGCTGGGGAAACTTTCCTGAAACCAGAAAGCTTTTTCCAGAAAAGTCAATTAAAAAGGCTCATTTCTTGAGCATTAATACTCACCCTGCCCCTCCCCTCTGGCCTTTAAACTGTAATACAGAGCCTGTTTCTGATTTTCATCTGCTCTTATCACTTGGATTGAAATGTGCACAATCTTTGCCATCTATCTGACTGTCATGGAGTGGACTACAGCTTGCTCAGTGTGCCAGCGTGAAGAAATGTCAGTAACATGGCTAAATCACACAACCATTTTCGTTGCGGTATTCCATTAATCCGAATGTCTTTCTCAGTCCTGCCCCTGCCTTCTGATTGCAGAATTTGGGGCACCCACAGTAACAACTACTCGTATTTTGTAGGAATTGCTTCACCAGCAGCAGCACCTGCCAGAATCACACGTGAACAGACTGAAAGGCCACATTCCATATGAAAGGTAAATAAATTAATAAACAGTGAGAGCCAAACTAAGATTTTCAAACCCAGAAATTTTGATGTTCTCTTTAGAACAGGTTTTCTTTACCCAGGGAGGAGGGAATTTACTTCATGTTTAGGTTTCTCTCTCACCATCTCCCTCCAACCCCCATTCTTCTCAACTCTGATAAAGCTGATTATTGACAGAAGTAGTTAAAAAGCTCCATACTTATCCTTAGATACACCTCTAAATATTATGTGGCATCCTTATGGCACAATTGCAGTGCACTGTCCCCTCTTACAGTATACATGGAAAACCTGAGTGATTTCTCCAAAATTACACAGGCTATTGGCATCAAAACTTTTAAACAAATCCAAAATCCCCGTATTAAGCTGCACCCCATTTTTCTGGAACAAAGCCACTATGCGTAAGTTTCCCTGAGGAAATAAATTACAATTAAATAAAAACTGAATGAACGAGGGAAGAGAAGCCTAAATATTAAACTATACATGTTGGAAGAGAATACCACTTTCTGGCTGATTTCACAATGTCTATAAATTACCACATAACATAATGTATCATGTCTCAGATACAAGAACAGCATTGAAAAGAATAATTTAGTTTCATATACACAGAGTTAATGATGAATTACCATTTCCACGTTTCATCATTCACTAGTACATATGGCTGTAATTCAGGAATCATGACAGTACAAAATCTATTACTCCAAGAAAAGATTTGTATCAGACAATTATCTTGATGGTTCCTGTCTTGTTCCTGGAGTAGCAATGTATTCAAAGAGCCTGGAGTTTATCTGCCAGCTCTGGAAGTTCTTAGATACCAGAGAACCTCCCTCCTCCATAGTAAAAATACACAAGAAAAACTAATGTTATTTTTATGTGTAATTTAAGAATGTTCACATTCCCCTCCCTGTTCAGAAAGGCTGCAGTAAACCACTCATCTAACCTGTTCTTTCAGGAGGATATCATGAGCTGCCTTTTTGCCCGTGTTTTTCTTCAACTGTTATGTGTTACACAGTCAGTTTCTGAGGCCCTGGCAGTTCCCTGCACAAAGTAACCAACCCACTTGTCCAAAAGCATGACGTGATGATGTTACAAAGTGGACCCTGAAGGTCATTAACTCACAGTTTAGAGTTGCATGGGATAGTAATTTTTTATTTCCATACTTTATGTATAACTATAAACTAAAAAAACCCTTCAAATTAATGCTTTAATTCCTAAATATGATGCATATTCATAAAGGCCTGTATCAAAAGCCATTTCTTTCAACAGAATACATGTAAATATACTAGATACCATAGGGACATGGAATAAAGCCGTGAAATATTCTAATCCTGAATTAACTGTTGACTCATTGTGCAAGCTTTCCCATGCCATTTAGCCTCCAAAAATCTAGCTACGAGACTTCAATGAACACAAAGCAAATTATGCCCAAATCCAACTGGGCCTATCTGGTTTCTGTCATGGTTTGACATCACCTGCTTCCTTTTATAGCTCAACTTGCATTAGCGATCCATATCCAAACTCATACAATATCATCTGTGCTATAAAGTCCACAGAGAAGAGACCCATCTCTCTAGTTTAGTTTTTCAATACTCACTGAAGCTCTTCCTGAGCAAAAATGTTTCAATACCAACACGCATCTTGATATTTTGATCCTTTATCCTGCACCACAAGGAAGATATGAAGCATTTTTAAATGTGGTCTCAATTTCCATTTTCCATATAAATCTTTTCTTCCTGGACCAAGTATGAGAATCAAATATGTTTACTGACATTGTTTCGCTCATTTCCAGTGTCTTATCTAAGAAGTTATCAGGGAGTCTGCCAGATTCCTTGATTAAATCATACGCCTCAGTTTTGTGCCTGTTTTTCCCTCAGTTGACATCCTGCCCTAAATACAAGCTTCTGCTTAGGGCTACCTCTCCCTCATTCGAGCTGTCAATCCTAAATTTGTCAAACCCCAAGATGTGGATACTCTTTTAACCTATTTATCCACACTAGATAATTCTTTACTTCTCCCCAGGGAATATTTCTGGGAAGCTCTTCCACTCTTTTGTCTGCATATTAGGCTTCAAGGTTGTCACGTTTATGCAATTCATTTGTACTTCTGACTTTCATTTCTTCCAGGAAATGACAATTCAGTTGTTGAGTTCTGACTCAGGGAAGACAATGTCCACAGGATTTGAAAGCTCTCCTGCACAAAGTACTGAGGCTCCATCTTAAAGAAAGCATGACAGTTATTTCAAGTAGCTGAAGATTCTGCCTTTCCAACAACTTTCCTAACTCCCTTCTGACTTACACTTGACTTTTCTTCCCATTGCTGTAACTTACCACTTCCAACAGTCTGACAGTCAGCTGATGATGGGAGAACTGGGACCTTCGTAAACGCCTAGACCTGGAGAGAGTCTCCACAGTCTTGGCCACAATTTAGTACTTAGAAAAGCACATTAAAACATCAGGCATTAATAAAGACATTAAAGTCAGACCTCCACAGTTGAAAGAAATGGTGAAATTACTCTCATTTTAATGTTTATGTAACTAAACACAGTTGGAAAGATGCAGAAAGGTTTGACCATTGTCCCCCTCTCTGCTGTTACCACTTTTCTGCTTTTAATGATAACCTTGGATTAAGCCATTCCCCAATTCAAATCCAAACTAAATCCCAGTCCAGGTCTCAGCCTACCTATAAAATATGGACAGATACAATTAGTAAGTCAATATGATTTAACTTGATCTGTCCATTAGACAGCCTTACAAAGTGAAATCAGTGAAGAAGGGATCCATTTATCTGAGGAATCGAGGGACATTGCACGCACTGCATCAGGAATAAATCTGTACAAGGGTGTTTTGCCACAGAAGTTTTCCTTCCTGTCTGAAAGAGCCTGAAGCCCTACGAGTCTTTCATATAACATATTATGATCCCAGAATACACCAATGTGTCACATTGTAAAAATTCTCCCAAAAGAACCTTAAGTGTGCTACAGACATGAATGTGAAGAAAAATCAAGAGCTTTTGGGACCCATATGCTTTTATATGTAACCGTACCTTTCTCATCTGGACTTGTATACAGAGCTACAATAAGCAGTTCAAACAAGATATCTGTACACAAGCTATTGCTTACACTGCTTCTTAAACTGGCACTTAACTGTTATTTACATTTTCTCAATACATTAATTATGGAACAAAGTAGGAAGTCATAAGAAACTGAGCAGGAAAATACGATTAGAAGGTAAAGCATGGACTGAGGAAAAGGTTACAGCCTGTTAAGTGACAGGCAGTCACAGTCATGTGCTGGGCTAGCCCCGGTCACTCCCATAAAGAGCACACACACACACGGCTATCACAGATCAGCAGCAGGAACTTGTAAAATCAGAGCCTTAATTCCCAAACAAATATGTCCATCATGCTAAATGGTAGTAGGTATGTGCCAATACGCTACTGTGATTTTAAAAATTCATTTGAAAGACTAAAAATAGCGTCTAGAATACATTAAAAAAATGTGTTTCTACGTTGTTCTTTGACACCCGTTATTTCACTCGCAAGAATGTTGCAACACCGTCCATCTTTATGAGATTATAGACCACAGAAAACACATGGGGAAGACTGATTCTCTTTACATGAAGGCTTCTCTGCACCCATCTGGCAATATAAATAAAGCTTACTAGCGAGGATAGATGACACTCAACTCCAGGCCCTTTACACTGCTAGACTGGCGCAAAGCAAAAAAGCCGGTGTCTAGTGTTCGTCTGACAAGCAGCAAATCTATTTTTGCTTATAAAACCCTTGGTAGATCATTAGAATAAAAAACCCCAAACCCCCAGATACTTGTGCGTATTGGAGGAGAGGAAGCTGAAATAGCGCTGAAGACTGTTGAATCTTCCAGAACATTAATAACCAAGAACCACTAGAAATAACCATGGGAACAAACAGTAGCTAACTACAGTACAATCACCCTGATTACCATAGAATTAGCACAAAACAAATGTTTATTTTTCCTAAATACGTGTATTATGATGATGATGATAATGTTAGTAACTACCCCAAATTACAGAGTATTTGCCCAAAATGCCAATGGCATTGCACTAAATGCTTTGCTCTGCACTTGTTTTCAGACTTTCTTGTAGTAATTTGTGTAAGAAATGTATTTATAACAGATTCTTTCCTCACTCTTTCGCCCACCCTGCTCCCCTCCCTGACTCTCCATCAGCTCCACTCATTCGAATATCTGTCAGATTCATTGATCACTTCACAGCTGACCACAACACTTTTCTGACATCAGTCATTGCAACATTAACCTTTTTATAAGGCTCTCACCTAGCAGAAAACACAGGCTTGATTTTAATTTACACTCAGGGATTGTGTGCTCAGGGAATTATACTACAATAAATTAAAATATGAACTTAAACCAATAGACCATATGCAGGGTTGGGTTTAAGCACATCAAGTGGAAAAAAGGTACTATGTTAAATGAAGTAGAAATGCTGGTAGCACAATGGGAGGGACTTGTGTTTGTTTTCTGTGAGCCCCTATGTGTCTAATCCCATTTTTTGGCTTAATTCATCCTGCAAGTGATTCTAGGATGCCATCTGATTTCTCTGCAGAATTTCACTTCCACTTGGCCACTGCTCATTTGCTGGATCCTGCTAAGCATGTCTTGGTAATTAACATGGCAAAAAGTCCTAGTTGCTGTTTTGGCTGGGCTAGTTTACCTCCTCAGATGAACACAGCACAAGTCAAACCAGCACTAGGAATGACTGGCTAAACTGTAATATTAAAACACGTCTTTGGCTAAGATACTGGTCATCTTCATTTAGTTAATTCCTACCCATACCCCTGGACACTTGCTCCTGCTGCTTAAGTATATTTTAAATCAAGATTCACTCTATGAACATTAAGAGGAAAATAAATTATTCTTTGAAGGCAAGTAGGGTCTCTGATGCAGCTGAGACCTAGCACCATGCTGATACACCCAAGAGGAAGCCTGCTGTACAATGATGGGAAGGAACAGCTGGTGAAAGAAGAAACTGCGTAAGCCCTGGTTCTTGCTAAAGGAAAAGTATTTCGGAACTGCCCCCTTACAGTCCTCTATTAAATAAAGATATCCTTAGGAAATTACTTGAACTTCAGTATAAGCAAAATATTCCTCGGTATTGAAGGGACCACAAAGAAATTCTAGTAACATAGGTCTACCAGATTATCAGTATATTAGGGCTGTGCAACAGTTCATGTTTTTCCTTGTATGTTGGATGGTTCCACTACATTGCCAAGTGCAAAGGAATCCCCACTAGGAAGGAATCCAGCCCAGAGTCACATGTGGTTCTGCCACCTGGAACAGTGAAGCAGGGACTGACACTGGAAAGATCCTGAATCCACCAGTCCACTAGAAGACTGAAGCAAAGCTGTTGAGTCTGGCAACTACAGTGTAGAATGAGACTGTCACACTGATTGACAGACATTTGATGGACCTGATCCCCTTTGTCATTCACCTTATGGTGATGGAACTGCATTAACTACAACATAACTCCAAATTTATACTCGTGCCAATGAGAAGAAAAAAAAAACAACCAAACCGAATACAACAAAACAGGAGGTTTTACACACAGCCTAGGGGAATGGTCAGTTGATGTGTCTGAAACTCTGATGAAGTTAACAGGGCTAGTCTGGTTTACACCACCTGAGAGTATTTTACATGAATACGTATTACATTACACAGCACATATTTTACAGTTTTCATTACTCTATACCCAATTTCTCTGCAACAAAAGTACATACATACATATAGGCACATGCATAAGCAGAGTCCCACCCATTAGACACATCCACTGTATATATTAAGATTCCCAGAAAGTTGGAAGTTAAAATCTAGTCACAGACTATCAGGCTGACATCAATGTGAGCTGTAATGACAGCTGGCACTCGGCTGTTCTCAAACCCCCGTTTACAGCACACAGCATCATGCTTCGACACGCGATTGAAGTAATTAGCTGCCGAGCGGCTGAACGTACCCTGCAGAGCACTGTTGTCTCGTCTGACACATCTGGGCACAAGAAGTAATTGAAACAGCTGCTTCTCCCCATATGGCAGCAAAAGCTGGTGGTAGAGAGCCTGCTGGCTAGGCTGTACCAACCTCAGACAAATTAGCCATCATTAATCCCAGAATCTGACCAGCATACACACAGCCACTAATCAAGACATCTGGGGGAGGGGGAGGGAGGGCTTCCAAGCAAGAAAGAGGCCATTTAAGATTATTCTTAATGGCAACAAAGTGTGAAGGAAAAAAAAAAAAAGAAAGCCTAATGTCTTCATTTTAAAAAAGGCAGACCACCAGAGCCCTCCCTCAGCAGCACTTCTCTGTCAGTGCATCTAGGTACCTTTGCCCACGCTGTTCATTAGAGGGCTGCTAAAATAGCAGAATTGCTTTTCGATACTAGTATATGCTTGGCAACATACTGGTATATGCCTGGCATCACATAAAGATTATAAACAGCAGCATGTAAGCCAAGACCTGGGGTATTTTAACACTGTGTTAATGCAGCAGTGAAGCTAAGTCTGTGGGTGAAAACTGGACCTACCCTGGTGTGTAGGTTCTTGAGGTGCACCCCCCTGTTCTGCAGGCCCAAGCGTGGGCAGGCAGACACATGTGGGCTGTTCCCTTTTATGCCTGTAATGCCATTCTTGGCTCTGAACTTTGCCACCTGCAGTGAAGTTGTGCAAAACAATGTAGCTCTTCTTGGCACTGTAAAATCCAGCATGCAAGTGGGAGGACAAGGAAAACTTACACCTCATAACCACAGAAACACAGACTGCCATGTAAGCGAACAGCTTCTTTAGGGAGGAATGGATCATATGAAGCCTGTGGTACTGTTTGTCATGTTCGGATTACTTTGTGTCTAATAAGATGTGAGCCCTGAGATATTCCTGTTGGTGGGGTATTTATGCCATCCCTCTGTATTCCCTGCAGTCTCTTCTTAATAGCTGAATATACAAGCACAGCCTTCATCTTCAGAAAAGTTATTGTTCTGGAGGTTTGCTTCTACCTACCCCTTTTGTTTCCCAATTTACAGGAGCACAGCACCCAAGACTTGTGCCCCAATATCTCATATTGAACAGCTGAAATTAACCAGTGAATTTGAAAGTTACAGAGGGAACAAGCATCCCACTAACTGCATACACCAGGCTACTTCAGACACAGCACTAAAATAACTTCAAAATATGCCAAGTGCATATACATTAACATTTTAGTTGGTTTGGGGAGCATGCTTCAGACTAACCCTTTTCACTGTGCTTTGGCTTGAATTGTGGAATGGTCTGGGCTGCTTTACATGCATCCATTGCTCCTGGATGAATCTAAAGCAGAAGGTACATGCCACGAGTGCACCTACTGCACTCCAGCTGCTAATGGAACTAGAAGGAGCCAAGCCAAAAGCAGCCCCTCAAACCCAGAATAGTGAGGATGCCAAATCCTAACTGTTTTGCTTAACAGACCCACTCCTACCAGACTACTTGCTAACACACACATCACCTCCAACGGCATACAGCATAATGCTTTGGTGGTGTAATAGTGTGAGAACAACAATTGCGTGTATCACTGTTGTTACCGTATTAACTCTGAGGCAGCTGAAATACACTGTGACTTATTCACAAACTGGTTATATGCTGCAAGCAAGCTCTTGGAAGTGCTGCTCTCCTGTATGTGTTTTAGCCCTTCTCTGCACTGCTTTGGTAGTACAAAGTGGGATCACTTGCACATGGTCCTACAGTGTCCAAGAAGCACACTGCAAATACTTTGGGGATAGAACTCTTCCACTCTGAGACAAATAGTGCTGCTTGCTTTAAGGCAAACATGGTCCTAATCCCACCACCCAGCTCTTCAGCCTTCAGATCCAGAGATGTAAGACAGGTTGTTTTGCAAGGGGGAAATCCCACAATCAAAGCCAGAGAAGAGATTATAATCAGTGAATCATTGTATGTTCACACACTGCAGGCTAGCAAAGCAGGCTCTGCTAGTGCTTCCTTATGATCTTAATGGTGTACATCTCACTTCACCCACATGGGATGAAGAGCTTAAAACCACTTATGTCTTGCAGTAAAAGGAGAGATTCTGCCTGGATGCTCGAAGAAAAGTTGCAAGATTATCTGGTGTTCGTGATATTTGTGCTAACATTCTGGAACATCCCTTCAAGCCTAATTGTTCTGTGAAAATCTGCTCTGCAAAGTAAGTACTTACATAGAGCTGAAAAATGTGGGTACTCCTATGAAATAAGTAAACATGCAATGTCTTTCCCCATTTAGCAATCAACTCTTGTTGATATGCTGCTTTATGACTGTTGGGATGAAACATGGATTTAAGTGCAAAAGCCTTTATTACATCACACCACATTACAGCTTCACTGTAGGCCCATCCAAAGCAAGATGAGCCACCAAGACAGCAATTGCACTGGTAATTAACAGATGAAAAGAAATTATGGAAAGCATATGAAAGGCAAACATGACCTCTTTTAACAGTGCTTTCTCAAATGCTATTCTCTCTAGCAATACACTGTGGCTCCCCTGACATCCTATTCTTGGTTTATTTATTGTTTTAAACAAGCCTATGTTACATAAGAAAAGTTTGCCTGGAAAGCTCTCCTGACAGCATGTGTCTGTGAGAGAGGCCCATAAACTCCAGCACATTAAAATAGCACAAGCAACGTGACAATTTGGCTGCTCGGTGCCAGTGCAGTGGTTCTGCCACCCCAGCTCTCAACACACTGCAGAAGACACACAGCTCTGTGGGATGTGCCTGGTTAGAAGCAGCAAGAGGAGAGCAAGATGGACCCTTGTGTTTACGAGAATGTTGCTTCCATCAGTCTGTGTCTGTCAGGGATGGGGGTATGGTGTTATTGCTTCCCTTGACACATGGATCAAGCAATGTTGCCAAAATATACCCTTGCCTTTCAGACATTCCACAGCTTCCAGATCCTGAAGGCAGATGTAAACTGTATCTTCTATTAAGGCATCTGCAATGTGGTCTTTTCTTTGGTTTTGATGGCTTGGCTGGCAGACTAAGCCACTTTGATCAAGAAGGCTGTAAGAATAGTCACAGGCTGCAATTTGTCTTCCAAATGCCGTTGGCTATTTGCTTTCCAAGTATTTCCTTTATTTCATAGTTTTATTTCCATAGTTCGGCATTATAACTATTTAGCAATATTTTATTTCAGCAGTATAAGGCTGTGGGTGTTTTCCAAGGACTGTAGGGAGAATTTATTTTTTTCAGTAACTATTTCACCAGCTTTTCCAGATACACGTTTTCTTTTCTGTATTGATAATCCATAGTTTGATAGCCTAGCATCATTGTGCACTAGTTGATCCACTGCTTAAACACCTGGAGTGGAGGCCACTCCACTAGCTCCCTGTCAAATACCCTGCTACAGCACTTCCCCTGGGATACATCCTAAGTGAGGAAATGACTCACTCATTATCAGCCCTTACAGCCTGACATGTTGAGGTGTCCTGGCTAAGCACTTGAAGTAAATGAGATCTCTGTAATTTGGTGAATCAGCACAAGAAAAAAAGAGAACAAAACCCCTCAAGAGGTAAATTAACGATACATTTGGAACTGAACAACTGAAATAGTTGGAACTATTATTCAGATACTTATTCTTTTTGTGTGTGTGTTTTTTTCAGTGTTCTCAACTTATTTGAGCTGCAAAACAAATTAACTACATGTTACTATCAACCGGAGTCTATAATCTTTCCTGAAGAAGTTTTGCTGGAAACTTCTTCCCCTCCGACAAAGCAATTTAGATTAAATGAACAGAGGTGGATGGCAGAACAGAGCAAACCAGAATTTGATTGCTATAACCCTGAAACCTGTGGAAAATGCAAACAGGTGAAATGACAGAGATCAGTAGGAGTTAAGGTGATGCTGTGAGAACTACTAAAAGGGAAATTCACTTAAGCAATGAGTAAGGTACAAAAAGTACTTTGGAAAGAAGCATGACAACATCTGGGGGATGAATACTTTAAGCTACCTTCCCCGATTGGGGATCTTCTGGCTTGTTGGACAGTCTCTGAAAACTAAG
>JBCJKH010045619.1:0-17873 GCA_039877255.1 Loriculus beryllinus | reverse complement strand
TGTGCTGTGCTGCCTGTGTTGCCACCTCTCAGAGGCATGT
This sequence comes from Loriculus beryllinus, assembly GCA_039877255.1. Taxonomy (NCBI): domain Eukaryota; kingdom Metazoa; phylum Chordata; class Aves; order Psittaciformes; family Psittacidae; genus Loriculus; species Loriculus beryllinus. The sequence continues at coordinate 17,833 of JBCJKH010045619.1, read as the reverse complement.
CTGCCTCTCTGAATGGTGTCACTGGACAGACCTTCCCTGGGAGCCACCATTCCCTCACCATGCATATATTCCCTCACATAAATGCACCCCCCTCAAGAGAGTTTTTGAAAGCCTATGTGTTTTATTTCTTTGTATATGAGTAGCTGTTACACAAACTAAGATTTCTGTGTGGAGCTGTAGCAGTGGCCCGAAATGGTCAGTTTTTTATACAGATCTGCTTTCTGATATTTATGACAAAAATAATTCCATGCAAAACATCTGCAGTTCCGCAAAAGAGCTGTCCTGAGGGCATGTTCTACCTGCACCTGCAGCCTCCTGCCTGACCACACCAGGTTATGAATTAATTATTAATCTGCATCTTGCGTGCGTGCGCGCATGAAGGGGTGTTATGTGTTACCACTCTGCCCATAGGAAGTAAACACTTCTGCGCTCAGATTAAGTCACCTGCAACGTCTGTTACCCACCTCTGTGACAAGTGGGGAGGCTTAATTCTATACAGTTTACAGACTAAAGTGTATTTGCAATGAGTATATAAAATTAAATAAGATCTAAATATTTTTTAGACATTTTAGGAAGAGAATTATCCTTCAGTATTCTATTAAAACACTTTCGACTGCATAGTTCCTGGCTAAGCAATGCAATTTATCTGCATTTCATACTAAGACACCACCACATCTGAAGTATTATTCAAAACACTGAGCAAAAAAGGATGAGGCTAGCTTCAGAGAGCTGACAATTGCAGAAGGCTTTGCTTTTGAAGGAAGCTGTACAGCTTCTGAGAGCACAAGTTAATTCAAAAGAGTGACTTCTGCCAGCAGGGTGCTGTTACAGCTCTCCAAAAGTTGCACGGCAATTCTTTAGTCTTCAGCAGACCACATACATTCTCAACTCTGACTGCTGAGGACGATATAATACTCTTCACAACATCTACGGTCCTAGCAGTTCAGATCACTTCACCCACAAAGTTACAACCCCACCCGAGAGAGACAGCAGGATTGTAAATGACAACATTTATCTTTCCTGCCAAGCTGCTTTACCCCAAATTGTGTTTCCTATATATTTCATACTCTGCTTTACCCTGACCTTTAAGCTTCATCACTTTTTTGTGTTGGGCTTCTATAGGTCTCTTTTTCTCTTTTCATTATTTAAAAAGAGTTCTAAGAGAATGGTTTTAATTATAATCCAAGGAAGAAAATATATGATGTTGTTGGAGACCCCCTTGGAGCATTCTCAAGGCGGTTTGCTTATAAATCAAATTATTGAGGGCTTAATTGTGCAACCCTTCTGTCTTGCAAGCCCTTGCTCATCTGAGTAAGTTCAGGGAGACTTCCCAATGGGTAAGTGCTCACTGACATGTGCACGCAATCTGGCATTACATGAATATCACCCTCACATATTTTGTGGCCCAGTGTATTTCCAGTATTTGCAGTGTGTTAGATACAGTTTAATGGTAAACATCTGCTAAAAGTGATTTATCAACATTATGGTTCAGTTTCTAACATCTTTACTCATACAGAGTGGCACCTAACTCCGAGGAGTCCCTTTTAAAGGAGGACTCACATGCTGGAATGCATCAGAATCTGGTCCTACTAAGCTCAAGTCTGCTGAATACTTTGGCTTAGTTCAAACTGTTTAAACACACTTAATTTTAAGCACACACGTATATGCCCCACACCTCTTTCCTTAGCAAAGAGGCCACTGGAAAAATCAAAAGTATTTTTTTTGTTTGTGCTCTGAGCCTTGCATAGTGCCAAGTTTTAAGGAGATATAAGCACCTAATTAGAATTACATGTGTGGATAAGGTTGGGTTTTTTACTCTGCCTCAGTCACCAGCACCTCGAATGACTGACACTGCCCAGAAGAAATTATTTCAAAACATATTACTCATCTAGAGTTCAGCCAACAGTGATTCAGTTTGTCACTTATTGTTTTTAAATCTGTCACACGTAGAGGGCTGGGACAGGACTAAGAAACAAATTCAGTGCTTTGTGAAATGCCTTTGCTAAAGTATGCAAAGACATTTTTCTTATGAAAACTAATATAGATGCATGTGCTAACTATGTGTATATATAATGGAGATATATATGCACATACATTTCTGTCCTGTATCTCAGCAGACAAATCAAAAACTTGTTTGCTGCTAACCCTGTCTTGCTTTCAGAGAAACAGCTATACTCTGTTAGGTTCCATCTCCAGGGACAAATCTGCCTTCTGAATAATTTAAATATTTCTTCTTATACAATGGGCTTTACAAGCAGCTTCTCTCCTGCCCATGGATTTATGGAAACCCCTCCACTTTCATACTGGACATTAACGGAGAAAATTAAATATAGATAAAACAAAGGAGACTAACACTTGTGTCAGCAATCACCCAGCAAGCTCACTGCATGAGCAACTCTATTCTCAGTCTATCTTTCTGTGAGTTTATAGGTTAATGCCTCACACATACCCTTTCCTGTGCGATTACGACTTGATTTCACAGTGTATGATTAACAAAACAAGTCTCTGGAAGTCAGGCAAACGCATCTGTTATAGAGAATACAGTCGATAAAATGCTCTGTAGTAACAGACCCATACAGCCCCCAACAAAATACAGCAAGATGTGCTAAGGAAAAAAACCCTTAAAATTTAACTTTTAGTGGTAGTGACTGCATGTAGAGCCTGCAGCAGTCTCATCCGTCTGACCTTGCTTTGTGAACTACAAATGACCTCACTGAAAAACAACAGAGACCTTTTCTTGCTCTAGGCTGTCTCTTGATTGTATCTCTTCCTTCAGGTTACTGTAACTGCTCTTTTCCAGAGGTTGGAAGGAGAAAAAAAAAGCAGAGTAGAAACACTTAGCTGAAGACCCAAAGGCCCCCCAGGCCTGCTGCTTCCTCAGTTCTACCATCACTCTATTAATAACGGACAACGTTTTCATTAAACGATGCACTTTCCCGCTCCAGGATAGACTTGAGTTTTCTGTACTGATCATTATAAGAGTCCCAGGAGGGCTCCTACAACCACAGTCTTCACAACAGAGACAAGAACTATCTGTTCCTACACAAACCATACACCATACTGATCCCAAGAGTGAAAGAGACCTAATAACCCACAAGTGAAAGAGGTACAGAGCCTAGTTATCAAATTCCATCCTGCAGGATAAAAGCATTCCCCATTCAACCTTCTCATATAAGGCCTTTGCAGATAAAGGGTTTCTCCCAGCTGCCCCAGAATGGCAGGAAGTGTTTCTCATGCATGGCAATTATCTGTGTTTTAGTTTATTTTAAATTGAAGAAACCTCCCTAATCAGATTAAATCTTTTTCAGCTCTGGGTTTGTTGTTGCATTTAGGAAACAGTCTCCTGCTCAAATCAGTTTAATACTTGAAACAGTGACTTTCAAATAGGTGTAAACTGTTGCTTCTTTCTATGGTATTTCTCTCTCCCTTAACCCACGCTACTGATACACATTTAACCCTGTGCTAGGAAGGTCATTGTGTTGTGCAAGGGGCTGTGCAAACACACATGGTGACACCAATCACTGATCTGAGGACTTATCAGTCTGAAGAGATGCTGCGTTGCAACTGCATCAGAAACAGATCTTGTTCAGAATGAGCAATATTCTCAGTCTACCCTCTTCAAAAGGTAAATTAAATACTATTTGCACTTTCAAAGACAATCCAGTAATCTTAATCTTTTTTTATAAAAACTAGGTGAAGAAACTGAAAAGAACAATAATTTAAACATGGAACTAAAGCTATAATGAAAAACTGACTACAGGGAATTCCTCAAATGCCTCCTTGGAGCACTTGAAATAAAAGATAACCAAAAACATTTATTTGTGGAGTATTGCTTCAACTGGGCCTTGAGTAACCTGGCCTAGTGGAAGGTGTCCCTGTCCATGGAATGGGTTTTGGAACTAGATGAGCTTTAAGGTCCCTTCAAACCCAAACCAATCTATGATTCCACTGCACTACCGAAAAGCTGGCTAGGATATAACTGGATGGGTACAAAAGTTAGTTGAGTAAGCACTGCTTGTGATACTTAAATTCACACCCTAAAAAAGAGTTCAAGAATATAATCCCACTGGGAAAATAATCAAAACTTAACAACTTTGTACTTGCAAAAATTATAACTACTGAAAATGTTCCATTAGCATCTGAGTACAGACTGTCATGCCACTACTATAGTTAACAGCGCTGCATGGCACGGCAAATTCATGGGCACTGCTGGTCAGGCATGGCGAAATGAAGCTTCACTTTTTGAGACTGTTCCATTACAGTATCAGCCTAAACACTTGTAAGCCCTTGAAAATGATGATGCTCCTTGTTCACTTGTATGTTCCAAGTAATGGAATAAGAATGATCCACACAGCAGCCACAGAGAATCTGCAACCAGGTAATGCATCAGCAGTAAATAAACCTTCCCTCCCTGACAAGCATCTTTTATAAAGTTCTAGTCTACAAAATGTACCTACTCTAGACTTTCAAATGTCGGTACGCCTTGGAAATCTATAGAACATAAACTTCTGCCTAAAAATCAATTCTGAGTTACAATTTGATTAGCAGAAAATTGCCATCACATTTGTTTCTACATTTGTCTACCTCATGTCCTTTTCATTCATAGGCTGGCCGATATAAGCTTTCTTTAAAAACTCCCCAAGAAAGTCTGTGACATTAAAATGTCCTTTGATGCTCTTTCACTAAGCAGTGAATATTAACAGTTATGGTGACCCTGTTCCCTAATGTGTCTCTGCTGGATCAATAGCAGTTAAGTGCCACTGTTTTACAATTAAAAAGGGGATCATTTTAAATTTAAAAGCTCATAGCTAATTTTCTTCTTGGCACTTAATAACATAATTCATTTTTGAAAAACCACATAGGGAGAGCATATACTTTATTCTTTGTCGGCAGCCTTACTGGGGTTAGTTTTAGTACTCATTGTTGCATTATGTATAATTTACAGCAATGCCCAGTCAAGAATCCACATGGCAGGAAGTGTCATATTGCTCTTAAACATGAGTTTGATCCACAGGCAAGAAGTAGAGGAAGAACCTGCTGGTTTTATACCTCAGTGAACATCTTTTTAATAACTTGTTTTGTAATGACTTGCTTTCAGTGTTGTATTTCCATTCCTTGTTAAACAAGGCCTCAGCTCTTTTCACGCTGAGAGGTTTGTGCTCTGCCAACAGGTAGGCAGAAGTTTCTGAAGTATGCACAATTTATGTGCAGACTACACACTGAGTAATAGAACACTGCGTTTTCTACCAGCCAAAAAAAAGCATTCCATCTTCATTAGTTCATCCTATTAATTGTTTGTTTGGAGGGTTTTATTTTGCATTTGGAAAACAAAAGACTTAATGAGAAGCCTACTGCCTCTTCCCAAAGCCTCCCATGGGTATTTTGAGCTGAAGCACTTCCACTATGGAAGCAGTAGCCAAGTGTGTGCCTGAACATGATTTAGGTTTCAACCTTTTAACACCATTATCCAGCCAATGCCCATGAACAATCGTTCTCTATTTAGATTCCATGTTCTTCAGCTGCAAAGTAGTCCATACAAGGATTATTTGTAAACCAGGACAGTGCAAAAGTTAAGAAGAGAGAATGGTGAAGTTTCTGGTGCTGAAGCTTTCTTTCTGAAACTTTCCTCTCTTCTGCCTTTAAGGGTCCTAAGCATACTGTGAGAAGCAGCATGAGACAGGGCTGTCTTCGTTTTTCCAAATTCTGCAAAGCCTCTAAAGAGGACTGGGCTACTATTGGGAAGCGGGAGATTTCCAATACAGACATAAAAGGATGGTTTGCCATCTGGGGATTTTGACTAATACACTCTTAAAAGGTACAGAAAACTTTTTGTCCAATGATCTTGAAGGAAATGAGCTCATTGAACAACATTAAGAATGGGATATGAACTGTGGTTTTTTCATGTTTGTAAAGCATGTCGAGTCCACACTGCAACTCCAAACTCAGGCAATGCAGTTATTCTGTCTGAATTCTGAGACCAGAAGCATGGGCACATCTATCAGTACTCAGCTATTAAATTACCCATTCTTCTCCTGGAACAGGGTTGTTGTTCCTTGACCTGGGTTTATTGCCACAACCATACCGGCAGTCAACTGTCTGACTACAGACACAATGCAGAAAAGCGACAGAAAACTTATTTAGTTAAGCTTAAGTGCAAATTCACGCTGCTAGCATAGTTGTGCGAGTATCTGCAAATGCACACTGATTACACTCATTTCCTATTCTGGGCTCAAGATTACAATGTCTGGTTCTGATTCAAACTATTCCTAGGGGTTCTGAAGGAACTATTGGGCTTGGGAGCCACATAACCTGCCCTAGCAAGAACACCTCTAATTTGAATGTAACAACAGTCAAGAGCAGCCTCAACTTATCCATAACATCCACACAGAAAAACATTCACATGCACTCCTCTGCTTCCCTCCCCAAAAAATCAAATACACTTATTTCCTAAACAAAGCAAGATCGGTTCAGAAAATATCCCCCAAATATCACAATATTCTGGGTCAGTTTAATTATTAATGCCTACACTGTAAACAGACAGATACTAGCTTCCCTGACCTTTTGTAATAGGCACAGTAACAAATGGGGAAAGTTAGAGAGTTACATGCACTTTTCAAGAACTGCAATTTTAAAATTGGTTCTTGTAGCTGGGATTCTGCAATTCATAAATTCAGGAGCACCTCTAGCCCCCAACAATACCAACTATTATCAAAGTGGGAACATGGACACAGAACTGAAAAGTTTATGACTACACTACAATAAATGGTGGCTTTTCCTGAAGTTTAGATCAGTCTCACTGGACACCACAGCAGAGAAGCCTACAGATATAGCTAACTACATCAACATTGAGGTTTGTATGTGATTACAGCTACCGCTGAAACAACAATAACAGAGTTAAGGAGGTGCTGGAGAATCACCTGATTGTTTTAGTAACTCTGTGAAGAAACCTACTCTTCTCTGTTCCCCTTTTCCCCTATATATTTTATAATACATGAACTCTAAAAGATATTTACGGAAAACAGCACTTCTGGCCCCCAGCTGACACTGACGTTAGCAGACAAATCAGCCATCCTCATTTACAGGTAGAGACTAGCTGGGGCTTTTAACATAAAAGCCCATATTCATCCTCAATTAAATAAATTCTCTTAACAAATCACTGCTGTGCATTAGTTAAAAAAAAAAAAAATAACTGGAGCCAGTGAGCTGCTGCAGTGTGATAAAGGCACATCAACCAGAGGAAATGTCTGGGTTAATGCAAGCTGACTCCCCTGGGGACACTCTCACCCAAATGGTCATCTCTGTAACTCAAGTCATCAAGGGGACAAGGAGGCTGGAAATGGCAGTAGATCAGGTTCTAACAAAGTGTGCTGGTCTAACACAACACTGTACAATACAATTAACTGCTTACACCAGGCATTGCCTTGTTTCTGCCACGTTACACTTCTCACATTTCATGTAATAGTGCTTGCAAAGTGCTCCCAGTTTTCAATTAGTCAGCCTTGCCCTCCCCCTTACATTCATCTGTGCCAGTCTGACTCCTGCAGACTACTCAGAAGTCTCATGGACACAAACTCTCAAAGCATGTGTTTCAAAGACACTGGTGGCAGCCTCACTTTTTTCTTTTCTTTTTAAAAGCCAGTCATTAGATATAATTTATTCGATATGTTTCTGAGGAATCAAATCAGGGATATGACTTCCCTTTGCTTCCCTGCCCTAGGTGTACAAGAAATCCATGACAAAATAAGCAGTAGCAGCTGCACCTGCAGAATAACCTTTCTGTGAGTGTCCTTCTACCTATCGATTTGCTGATGTCCATCACAAAATCTCCAAGTACTGCTTCATACCCTGCTTCTCTTTGAAGTAGACTTACGTAATTGCACACAAATAAACACAGTTAAAAGACCCAGGAGTTTTGTCTCCCCTCTCTCTGCTCTGCAATGAACACCACAACTGCAACTGCCTTGCTTGTGTAATTATCCTTTTATATCCTTTCCTACCTATGTGAAATGTAGGCCTTTTAGGCTAGGGGAAACAAGATGGAGCATTCTATAGGCTTGGTTTTCATTAGGTACTAAGTACTTACAAGTACCTGCAACACTCATGTCATTTTCTATGACATTTCATTACTATGCTTATGATCCAGATACTGTATTGGCACTTGAAAGGGATTCATGTAATATGTGATTTCATACACTCCAGAAGTTACAGAAGGTTCAGATTTAAGGTCTCGTCCATGACAAGAGTTACAGTTTACATGAAAAACAGACACTAAAAGAAGCAAGCTGAAGGGCTCAACAGGTCAGAGCATTGGCTTGTAAACATCAGGAAATCACAAATCCTTAAGCAGGTTTGCATTTAGTACCCCAGTCTAAAACAACTTTGAGAAGGAACCAAACCAGTCTCTTTAAGGATCTGATTTTTACACTTCTCAACTCAGAAACCTCCCAGGATACAAACACCCCAGACTGTGGAACAAGAAATACTCCATCACACTAAAACAGATGCAAATGTGGTTCATGTTCTCAGTTTTCAGAGCTGGATGAGAAACTGAGCTAAAATTACCTCCTAAAGCCCAACTTATTACAAGAAATTGGTTACTTCCAGTTACCTGATATAGAAAACAAAGACATGAGAATATGTTTTTCTTGCCTTTTTCTTACATGTATTTCTGATAAAACATTAGATGAAACAGAGTGAAAATTACTATTTCTAAATTTTTCATGGCATAAAAGTATGAGTAGGGAATAAAGATTAAAACCATACTTTCATATATCTGTCTTTATAATCGTGATTGAAAGGTAGCATCTTATCAGTGATATTCAGCATGGCACAGGATCCTTTCTGGCAGCCCAAGAAATAAAAAGACTTAGGGAAGCAAAACCAGGAGGAGTTTGGCTTGGGTATTCACTACTGGAAAACCTGCGATTCAAGCCAGTCTGCCTTAGCTTGGAAAAGCAATGAGCTGAAGCTAATTATACTTAGATAGGAGTCTGAACCAGGACTGGAAATGACTCCTTACACACTGGTATTTTACCAGCCATTTGGGCATGTTGACAGTAAACCTCTTCTCATGGTATTTCCACCACCTGGAATTTGCCCGCATAGGTCTAAGACCCTGGGAATGACCAAGCTATACATGGAAATAAACCTTCTTAAGAACTGCAAACAAAAGTATCAGTTGGAGCAATCTGACTTCCACTCTTTGCTAACATTCCTGTGTCTGGAGAAGGAATAATATTTTTGATCCTATATGTTTTCAAAACACTCAAGAAGGTCTGAGATCATAACCAGGCTGAAGATCTGATCTGCAGGGCAGAAGTCCCCTACTGACTATGGATTTGTATCAGGGCCACAGAAACAGCTTCTTTCAGCTCACATTAGAAGATAATTGCCATTTGTAGGCAATGTGTGAATATTCAGGGGACTTTACTGCACCGAATCCAGCAAAGTTCTACTCTCCATTAAGTAACTGCGAAGTTTGAAACCAAGCTCCAAAATTATAATTAAAAATTAGTAAATTCCATATGGCTCCCAGGTGTTCCTCAACCTGACTCACTTCCCCTTTGCCTTTGACCAGAAAAAGGAAAAAAGGGATCTAGAGTTACAGATGGAGATAGCTTTCACTCTGCCACCATTCCGATATTCTTGTATTCTGTGCTACTGGCAAAGGCTGGAGCTTCCTGCACAGTCTGAGCCCAAGTCTGTTTTCCCATTATACTGTGTTTACAGATGTTTTCAGAATTTGCTTCAGGCAGATGAAGAAAAGGAGCGAACTTCTTGGCTTTCCCATATTCATTTACCATTCAACCCCAAGGTGTCTACATTCCTCAACAGGCCTGAGGTCAGTCAGGATCTTGTATCAGACCTTGCTAGGTTATTTTGGCTTTCATTCTGGTAATCTAACCACACACAACGTTCAAGTAAAACCAAAACTTAGAGGGACTATCTTAGAAGTCACGCCCAGTATTTCTCTTTTATTTATAATGCTGTAAAATGTTGTAGCACAGAAACAATTTTAATACTTTTCTCAACTTATTAATTTATCCTGACAGAAGGAAAACACAATAAGATTTAAATTGATTATTTAGAGATATTTTCCAATCTCAAATGAAAATGGATTGTGTCATAAAACACCACAGAAAAAACACTGTACTTTCCCAGGGAGGTTTTCCTACGTTTTTTTACCTTAGAAATGCAATCCTCCAATTCTCTATTTGAAGGCCTGCTGGCATTTTCACTGCTATAGGTAAAACTGTTTTAAGCAGACTAAACAAAAAGAATCACTCCATACCACAGAAAAGGTTACCAAATCGTACCTGTGGTTTCAGGGCAAGGTACATCTACCTCCCTATGTAAAGATAACAGCTGCAAGATGCGTCAGTTCCAAAGCCTAACAGTTTTCCAAACACCCACAGATGCAGACATTGCATTAAAAATCAGGGACAAAAAAAATGCAGAACTCTTGCGTCAATGAAAAGAAAAGAGAACACAATTTGCCTACTGAAGACCACTTTGGGACAAAGGAAAATGACTAAGAAACTGTACAAGACTCAATTTCCTGGAATACCTGTATTCATCTTTAGTGGGGAAAATGGTGCACTCCTCTGCCCAGGGAATCTTGGTACCTAGGCCCAACAGTCACTGAGCCCTGTTTAGTCTTCTTATCATTCACTGTTCTCTTCCTTCCTCTATGCATTCTCTGGGTCATGCTGCATTTTCTGACTTTGCACTCTTAGACTACTATTTAACACAGGGCCCATTCAGACATTGAAACTTTTAAAATACATATACGTAGGTGACAGTTGCCTGCAGAGAAGTTCATTTCCTTCTTCTGGTCCTTTATGATAGATTTGATGCCACACAATTCCCTAAATATGGATATTTGCCATGGCAACAACTGCAGCACAGTTTTGCAGAAGTCACCCCTTAAGTGGCTTAATGGATATGGTATTTATTCCCTTTCTGAAGATTTAGCTTCAGTGACACATTAATACAAACATAAATGGAGCAAATATTTGTGTGCTTCTTGGGAATAACAAAGGCACGTTTATCTGATACACACAGAAAAGACATTTTTGAACCTTATTAATACATGAGTAGAAGTCAATGGAGGAAAATGGATCTTGTTAGCTGGCTTCTTGGATACCAATAAGCATCTCATTTGCCTTAAACATATCAACCTAGCAACACTATTTATTCAATATAGAATAATCAGTGACATTAGAGAGCCCCAGCATTGCACACAGAGGAATGATTAATCTATTATTCATTCCACAATAAAGACTCTGAGGAATTTATCATACGAAAAGTGATATTCAAGAAAAGAAGGTGGCATTTTTTCTCCTGACCTTTGGGATTGAAATCCACTGAATAACACTGAGAGTTTTGGTTGTGATTCTCTGGTTTGGGTTGTTCCTCTTTGTTTTGTAGTTGGGTTTTTTTTGAGGTACCCTTCCTTCCTGTCATTCAGGCACATAACTTTCTATAGACTCTATCACTTTTACGCCTTATGAAGAGAGATGGAACTGTGTTGATCTGAGAAAGAGACGCACCCTCCTGCTAGGCAGTGTCTATCTTGCCAAGATGGTTAGTGTTGCAAAAAGGATATATGCACATACACGCACATGTATGTGCAGATTTGTATGTATAGGAATACTTCAGAAAAGTAACTTAGAAACCTACAAGAGATGTCTCTGTAACTTTCAGAGACCTGCTCTGATAACAGTTCTTACACTGCACCCCAGAATCAAAAACCTTTGAGGACATTTCCCCTGCACACTTCAGCACAAGCAAGTATCAGCCCACTTACTTTTGACTCATAGCACAGCCAACTACCTCCATGAAGGCCAGTAAAGAAACAGACCACACACCTGCTTTGGATAGTTTAGATGCAGCCATTAGGCTTTTTTTCATCAACTGTTTAATAATTATTAAGAACCATTCTGCTTACTCTGCAGTAACAGCAATGCCTGAGTTACAACACATCAGTAATCTAGCCCTACACATGAACAGATGCACAGCTGTGTGTTTAATTGGTGTCAAGATGGCACCTGAAAAGTGGTTATTTGTATACAGGACAGGTGACTTGCAAGAACTACATGGGCATTTGGGTGGACAGCTTGGGATTCTGCTTTTTCAAAGACCAAAACTTTCTAAGTATCTTTTTTCCAGGAAGTTTCTTCAAGAAGCTAAAAGGCCACTACAATCAAGGAGAACTTTTGTCTAAGTAAGCACTAAGTAAAAATTATAGAACTGGGATTTAGATCATGAAGCTGTCTAAAAGGCAACTTGTTATTTGATTTTGAAATGTAATTGAAAATAAGAATAATGAAGATAACTCCAATTACTCTGGAATGGCCTTCTGCTCCTCGCAGGGTGTGCAGTGATTAACTAGACTTTTATAGCCCTTCATTTTTTTTCCTTCCCAGTGATGGAAGATTTACCCAGGAATCCTTGGATAAGAATAATTTGTTTTGGCAAAGATATTTATAATAGAGCAAAGGGAGCACGCTAACCTCTCCCTCACCCACTCAGCTGATCAGCTTTTCTGTGGGCTGCCAGCAGAGGCCAAAAGAGAAACTTGTGCAGGAAGATTCTTCATGCCAGTTTTGAACAGCCTAGCGCAGCACACAAGTGAAGGCCACCACAGCTTCACCATTCTGGCTAGTGTGAAATTAACCTTAGGGCCTACATCACAAGTATACTGGCCTCAGTACACCTGTAAATACAAATGAACTGAGTGTTTACAAAAAGCAAGCTGCACTTCCAGGAACCTCTGGTGAACACTCCCACTCCACATTGCTGGACTCTGAATAGGCAGAGCATGTTGGTACATTTCATTTCCTTTCACTATTAGTTTTGGAGAGTAACACAGTCCTATTTACATTCATGAGTTATTTGTTGTCTTGACATATACTAGAAATATACTAGACTAAAAGCAATGGTAGCTTTTTTCCTCTGGATCTCTAACATCTTACCACTTGTCCTCATGTGCGCCTTGACTGAACCCCCGAGATCTGAGAAAAGACTTTTTGATGACTGAACTAAGGGTGCTGTTTTACACCACAGTTTAGTTTACATTAAGCAAAACTCTAAGAAATGCAAGGCATAAAGAAAGGAAGAACAAGGCCTTTAATTGAATTCACGATCCATTTCAATTGCTAAAACCCTAAAACAGAAGAGCAGTTTTGCATTTTGCTAACATAATCCACCTCCATCCATGTTACTTCTCATGAGTCACACACACACATACCCTCAGTGGATGAGATGCAAGCAAACACCACACAGCAAGTGGTTGAATTGGCCTCTCCTTTTAGACCCTGCATTTGACCATGAAAATAGTGACTATTGAGAAAGGATTATTCCATCTATTACCTACAATTCATTGTTAATTCTAAGAAAGGAAACTTCTTCACCAGGAAATTCCAGGTTTTTATGCCAACTCGCTGCATTTGTTCCTCTGTTGCTGTCAATAAGTGCATTTACTTTCAACCTTTCTAACACAGCATTTCAGAAACTGTTTGTTGCTTCTCAGCCCACAGCAGAGTAATTCAATCTGTTAGGCTATTGTTCCTGTAGACACAGCATTTTTGTGCTACTGTCCTCTCAATTAGCTAGTAACATGTGCAAGTGAAACAACAGGGGCAATTGAGAGGCAGAACCATGTACTCTACGATCAGCAATCCAGGTCCTCAAAGCTTTAAGGCACAGTCCCTACAGAACAAGGCAAAGAACCAGCCCCTTAGGAGCATGAGTTACCTGTTATTTCCTGCTGGAGGGCTGATAGCAACACTTCAGCACTGGGATGTGCCTTTCTGCCGCCTGAGGGGGCTCTCACAACCTGCAGCAGCACAGCTCGGCAGCCCTCACCCCACTGCCCAGCTCGTACCCCATCACCCTACATGTGAACACAGCTCCTCCCCACTGCTTCTTCTCCTCCCACCTGCTGAAGCCCGCAATCCCCCAATTCCCAAGGCCTTGTGAACTCCTCCCCACCCACCCCGCTCCCTGCAGTGACTGTATTCCCTGGTGCTGGCCACACACCAGCATCCTACCTGAGACACACCATGTGGAAAACCCCTCCGCTCAAGTCAACCTCCACGGCTCAAAATGGCGCCTCCACGAGGTGGCTGAGTGCAGCAGGGCGGGACATAAACCCTTTGAACTGGTCATGTGATGGCATTGGAGCCCCCTGATTGGCCGAGCTGCCTGCCATGATGGAGCTCCCTCATGGTGTGGAAGGTGGATGAGGGGTTGGGCGCATAACTCAGCTCACACTGAGTGAGCTCTGTAGAGGAGTGTGAAACCTTCACCTGGCTCCTGCAGCAAAGATTCAGTGCAGCCCTCCTGTACGATGTTGATAGCTGGGGGTGGCAGAAGAAAAGTTCCTCAGAGAAGCCAGTACTGCTGTGGCAGCTGCTGGTGGCAATGGGGGGAGCCTGGATGTCATGGGGAGTCTCCACGAGTGAGATACAGCACATATCTCATTGTTCCCATGCGGTAACGATCAATAGAGATGTAATTACTACTGTTGCTATTTGGCATAGCTAAAAAGGGGGTTTGTGCCGGTTCTTCCATTGAGGATGCAGGTCTGCAAAACTACTCCCTTTATCCTTCTTTACATATTTATTACAACTCTTTAGACTGATCCATGCAAACTCAATGAAAGCAACCAATAGAAAAGAGGCCGGCTTGTGCCAGCAATCCCCAGACTGTCAAGCGATCACTGAAGATTGGACAGGTCCTGATGAAATAAATGTTGGCTGCTGACTCTTCCAATTTTGCAACACTCCTCTGTGTCACTGGAGCAGCCTTGTCCAAGATTGAGATATTTGCAAACTGTCATCTTTCATAAATATCTGCCTTGAGTGACACTTTGCCCCCCTCCATTTCCCTTTGAAATGTACCTAGCTGGCACAGAGCCTGCGGGATTTCATTGCTTGTGATAGGTGATTAGCAAAGAGATGATTTCCTCCTCCCTCCCCCTCCTCCCCTCTGCCAAAGGGCTGAGTGACAGGTCCAAAAGGCGAAAGGCAGACTGGGGAAGCAAATCTGCCAGAGGCAGAAGTGATGACACTCCGAAAACACTTCATTCATCTTGCCAAATTACAGGCTGGGCTGGGGACTGATGGGGACTGGAGGAGGAGGAGGAGGGGGGATAATCTTTTGCGCTTGCCTCGCATGCTCTCTGCTCAAAAGCATTGCAAAGCAGCTCCTGAAGCTTGAAGGACGCACCCCAAACCCCTCCAATTTCTGCTCTGTAATGCTAGCAGGCGAGCTGCTACCTGGCTCGTGTTAGTCGCTGTTTGACAAAGCGTATTAACTGTCTTAGTCATGGATGTCAGATCCCTTAAGCTCTCACAGGCTTCCTGCCTAGACGTCAATAATTGGGGCTGAGAGGGAATTTCAAAAAGCAAAATTAAGCATTAATGTCCAGCCCTCCCAGACAGCAGAGCCGGTGCTAACAGCAGTGTGCCTTCCTCTAGTTTATTTGGTAGTGAACAGCGCAGGGAGCAAAGCAGCTATTTGTGGCTCAGAAGTTACCTGTGTCTGTCTTGGGAAGGATCCAGCCCTTGGGAGGGTAATTGGGGAATTAACACAGGTGTGAGCCAGTGATTGTGCTGGTTTTCTGTGAGCTGTGATGTCTTCTGAACAGCAGCAAAAATTAATTGTCTGCTTGGACAAAGTTCTGCACAGGACTTTTTTTGTCAGAAAGAATACCTGTTTGGCAATGTGAAATCCATTTGACTCTGTTTCTTTTTCTTCTTTTCCCCCTCAAAACATTATCTAGAGAATGGCACGATTAGTGTGTGTGTGTGTGTTAATTTAAGCATTTTTTTTTCCATTTCTTGGTTTGAAGTGGGCATCTGTCTAAAATGTAATTACAGCATTTTTAATTTACTTTTAATGGTTTAACACTGAAATGTTTCAGACTTGTATTAACTACTTCAACTCAAAGTATTTTGCCTGAATTCTCAACATGCCCCAAGTCCCCATGACTTAGATTTTCAGACTTGACAATTCTTGTTAATAGTGAGATTAGCAATGAAGGAAATGATCTGTTTTTCTCTTACCTTTTCCCTTGGCCAACATAAGCGTTGATATCGTTGAATCTTAAATTCACTCTTACAAGTGAAGAGTAAGTCAGTTATTTCAGCTGGTGCAACTGGAAGTGTCTCTCTTCTGTCATCTTGAAGTACTTAAAGAGACACACAAACCGTTCCTGAAGAATGGGAGAGATTGATTTTATTTTTGATAATGCATTTTTAGTGACATTTCAAAGGGAGCAGACCAGATTCTCATCTCCCCTATGCTTTCCTAAGGCCTAATGTGCACTCAAATATAGGCTTAATGCCAATGTAAAAAAAATATTTGAGTTTTGTTGTATCAGGAATTAAAATTCACATAAATGGTCATGGCACTTGTCATTTTTACCTGTGTAAATGAAGCCTTGGCCAGCTTCTGTAGCATCATCTCTTGATGATATCTCTCAGGATATATTGAAAATGGAAACTACAGCATAATAAAGAGAATCCCTAATGACAAAAATGGACCACTTGTTTGGGACAGAGTCAAATGTCTACTCCAGAGAGAAGAAATATAATATAAAGGATATTTTGTAGCCACCCAGGTTTTAAACAGTGTTTCTACTCTGCTAAGTTCTATTCAGTAGAAGTAATTCTGAGGAACTGAAAAATATTCTAACAGTTATATTCAAACATAATATGGTTCTCTTCATCTTTTGAACACTCAAGATGTGGAAAATTGGGACTCAAAATCTGCATGCTCCTAAATGCTGGGTGCCTTGTACCCAAACCAGCAAATACTCCATACAGTCAGCTGCAAAAGAAATTTCTGGACAACAGAATGATTAGATTTTTTTTCCTTGCTATATGAGCTTTTTCTTCTAAATTGGAAGTGCTGGAAAATGACCATCATTTGGTGTTGGAACTGGGGAGAACCATCAAATGTAAAAATAAAGCACAGGAAGGATCAAAGTCAGCCAACCCTTTCTGGTAGATTTTAGTACTAAAAAGTGTGGAAAAAAATAAAATCTGATGCCATTTATTCTGAAAAGTTATGTTCCATCATCACTCAGCAATTTGCAACTTCAAACAGCTAACTGAGTATCACATACAGCGTGAGGTAGGCTAGCATAACAACATTATTATCCCTTCCCCTCACTTCAGACTGAGAAACGTGGTAAGAGAAATTAAAATGAGCTTCTGAAGGACAAACACTGAGTTTGTGATAGAACAGAGATTAAAACTTGGAAGTCTTTTTTTTCCGCTCAACAGTGTTCACTACCTCACTATTTTGTATGTTTGCATACACCCCGATGTGTAGTCACACACACTCACAAGTAAAAATAGCAGAGAGAGGGAGCATGCCAATAGGCAAACCTGAATGTCCGCACATGGACACATAATGCAGTTCTGCATCTACACAGGAGTTCATGTGAAGTTGAGGCACCTCCATCCATAATTGCAACTAAAAGTCCTTCTCAGCTGCCCCTTTAGCTTAATTATTTTCCCCTGCAAAATCAGACTAAAAAAGGAGCAAAGGAATTCCTCACCCACAGTCATTTTGTGTGTTAGGGGCTTTCTCTTGGGAGTAGGAGCTCTGATATACATCTCTGAGAACAGTTCAGGTGCCTGGTGTCTGCCAGCAGAGGAGCAGGCAAGGTTGTTGCTCTCACCTTGGAGATGTCTCCCTGGAGCTGTGGATGCGGCTCCCAATCCATAGAGAGAAACAAGATTCATGCAGGTGTTCCAGATTCTCTAGTGGTCATCTCCAAGGGTCTCTTAGTTGTACTTGGTGGTACATCTGTACT
>JBCJKH010045616.1:0-10128 GCA_039877255.1 Loriculus beryllinus | reverse complement strand
CTGCTGCACAATGGCTTCCAGCTCCTCCTGTTTGTTGCCCATGCTGTGGGCATTGGCATAAATGCATTTAAGTTGCCTTGTGGGTCTGGACTCCAACAGCAGTTTGCTACCCCATGGCTCATTTCTATCGAGACTTACTGCAAACAGCATGGGTTTAATTTGGATTTTATCAAACAGCTAGAGTAAGGAAAAGAAAACTATCCAGACTAGACTTTCAGCCTATTCCTAAAAATGCCATTGATACTGTTAAAGCTAAGTACAAGTACCTTAAGAACAGTCACAGTCCTCATTTCTTTTATGCATATTCTTACAAATATCAGTTATAAGCAACACAGTGAATTAACACTACGTAAAAAGAAAACACCTTACATTTGTCATATTTTTTTAAACAATCTGACTAAACCATGTTATCAGGTTTGGGATCAGCTTACTAAAAGCCAGCCTGGGAAATCCTTCTAAACATTAAACTGAGACCATGATCTCAGAGTCAGGAAGGTATGCACTGGGTCAGAATTAGTGTGTGACACCTTTTATTTAAATTCTAACTAAATACAAGCATAACCAAATAGACTAAGGATTGCTATAGAATTCTAATAGGCTAAATATTTTCCAAGCAATGAAAATGAAGAGGAATAGGTTATTTCAGTTTTATACTAATGACCTGGAAAATTTCACACAGTTGAAGCTGAAAAAATAATGAATTAATTTTTTTTTTTAAGAAAAGAGAAGAAGTTGTAAACACATTTAATACAAATAAATACACTGGGACCACTTCAGGACAGAAGCAGAGGCAGGAAATAAGAACAAGCTCTTATTTAGAAGAATAAAAATGTAGAAAAAGATACAAGCCATAAACTCTATTTGATGGCACACATGGACTCAGAAAGGAACTAGTGCCAAGAGCTTGGGCTGAGCAAAGAAGAAAAACAAGAAACTAACCTGTAATGTGACATGGTGACATGGGATACATGACAACTTATGCCTGCACACAGTAGATCTCCCCCAGGATGCAGATGATCTTCTCTATAACAAGGCAGTATCACATCATCAGAAATCACTGCCTCCCAGGGGACCACAGGCAGAGGTGGGGGGTGTATGAACATCTATATTTCTTCGTCACCTTCCCATGGGTGCAGGACTGGGTTGTGCTCAGAAAAGAGTGATGTCTGTGGGTGTAAGCAGCTTCTCTGGAAACCAGTAATGGGTATTCTCCAGACAAAAGGCACAGAGAGTTTTAACCTACTTGGCTGTGGTATCAAATCTATAAAAATTGCAGGAGGTAGCTTCATTCCCCACCTACAAAGAAGCCAAGTTAGCACCAAACACATGACATCCTGGCCTTGCAGTGCTGGCCTGAGAAAGCCAGGTTTTTAGGTTGTTCACCTCCATCAGTGATGCAGGTCTACGGGAAGAAAACAGGGGGAGAGTATTTCTGTACCCTCTGGCAGAAAGACTTTGTGATTGAAAACTCTGAGTCTTTCTTGAACACCAGACAGCATTTTTAATGTATTAAATACGCAGTCTGCTTTTACTGTTGGTTCTAATAGAACCCTCCTGGCCACCCTGATCATCTTTGCTCAGGATGGCAAACACTCCTGGATAGCCAGTAAACCAGAGGAAGACCAGCAGCCATGCAATTCTCCAGATTTCAGCTACTGGCACTACAAGTGCTTTCTCTGCTTTTAATCTACTTCTTAATGCACCTGGAAAATGTACCTGAACCAGCACTGAAGTAGCAATACCAGCATGCAAAGTTGTTGCTAAGGCAGGAAGGCAGAGTGCTTTCTTTCACATATTTGTGATGGAGATAAATTACATATATAGAGAGCAGTGTACTATTTTTTGCTGCTTTGTATTATCTGCCCTGTCTGCTCTTTTTATTTTTTTCCCTTCAAAGCTCAGTAGTACCATTTTTTTCTGTATAAACTCATTCATATGCAGAAAAAGGGTGGAGGGCCTGAATATGAATATGACTGATATATCCAGGCTCTTTGCTAACCATGAGCATAAGATAATCACATTAGACCTTGTGTTCATCATGTCTGACTAGAGGATAGGCAGCTCAGAGGTAATTTGGACATGCAGTACACTGTTCATCTTGAAATAAGGATGTCATTTCCAGTCACGTGCAAAAGTTTCACCTCCTCTGTAAAAACAGCAATTGTTTTCTGTTTGGTTTAGGTATTCATACCTGTACTTGATTTCCAATTTCTGTTCACTTCTAGAGAAAACAAAATTTTCAGCAGCCTATTTCCATCACAAGCACCTTCTTCATCATGCAACAAAACCCACATGGAGCAGTCAGAATCTCTGTCCTCTTCCAAGGATTTTTTTTGTTTCAAGCTTATTGGATGGATCTTGGTGTGCGATAAATTTTCATGGCCCAAAGGTGGTTGTCCTGTTGTTTGGGTTTTTTTTTTCTTTTTTTTTTCCCCAGGACAATATTCTCTTTTCAAATTGCCTGTAAGCCTGCAAACATTGAGAGCCAGGGCTAACAGATGCCATTAATTCTGTCACTCACTATGGTGTCAAGCACTGATGAGAAAATGAAAGACCAACCTCAATGTGTAAGAACTTTTGGGCTACATGTATATTAGTAAGTAAAATGAGGTAGAGATTGATCAGATATAGTATGACTGTATGACTGTCCTAGGACATAACTATTACTCTGCAAAACAGACTGGCCACAATAAACTACATATTGAAAACAGCCTGAGGCTTGTGTTGGCCTCAAACCAGACATGCCAAAAATGTGGCACTGCAAACAACCTTGTGCCTGTGCTTTGGCTCACATCCAGCCTGTTTAACAGTCTTTGTTAACAATTTGGGATACACAGACTTCTTTATTAGAGGGTCCTGCAAGAGCTTTTATTTATGCTTCTTTACATGACTGATGGTTGAACAGCAACAATACTACAATCAAGAACACACAATGAGACAACACAGTGCCTGGTTCCTACAGTCCAAGGAAAACTTTCATTACAGAATATTCTTTTTTTACACATCACCTAAGAAGTACATCAGGACCTAAATGCTGATTTAAAGGAAGCATGTTTATAGCTGCCATCATCAGAATTATTAACACACAATAAAAAAGGCTTCTGCAGCTTATGAAAAGAAGGGAACCTACAAAATAAGTTTTGCCTGCCATAAAATATCAGTTTGTATCTTTAAAATATTTTCCCAAACAAAAAGGATTAGAATGAAAAAAAAAAAAACCAAACCAAAACAACAAAACCAACAAACAACAAAACCAACCCTGTTGTCAAGGGTCATATTAAAATTGGATGTTATTTGATTCTGCTTAAAATGGTCTGACAAGAAGATACACAAATTCCCCAGATCTAACCATTATATTTAGCTTCCAGTGCTGCAGATGAGCTGCAAAATCTGAGCTTGTGTAGTTACAGGCTCAGACCTTTTCTAGTTAAGCATGGACTGGTCATCAAACTGACAACCCAGGAAAACAGAACTACATTTTTCTTGGTATTTCAAGAGATAGAAAATGTGTTAATTTTCTTGGGTTTTGTTGTGGGGTTTTTTTGTGTGCATGTTTTTTGGGTTTTTTTTGTTTTTTTGGTTTTTGTTTTCATGGCATGTACATTCAAGATCAGCTCAGCATGGAAAGAAATCTGTGGTATGAAAAAAGAGAGGGGGTTGTAGGCAAAGGATTACGCTAACAGCCGACGCACTGGATCTGAGGAGGTGTTCAGTTC
Organism: Loriculus beryllinus; assembly: GCA_039877255.1. NCBI lineage: Eukaryota > Metazoa > Chordata > Aves > Psittaciformes > Psittacidae > Loriculus > Loriculus beryllinus. The sequence continues at coordinate 6,412 of JBCJKH010045616.1, read as the reverse complement.
AGTAGCACGAAGCTCAGCACCAGGCAGGGGCTTATTTTATGTAACAGTGTCATTTAGCAAAGAATTTTCTAGTAAGATTTATCCTATCAAGTCTAAAGTGACAAGAACCCTGCAACTAGTAACATGATGTGTGTGTGAATATGCATGTGTAATGGAAAACCAGAAATACCCTGTGACATATCTGTCATCTGTGTTGTTATGAAGACATGAATGGACTTTATCGAGAGCTCAGAGCAAACCAGAAGGTTGGAAATTCAATAAAGATGTATGCATAGAAAACAAAAATTGGATTTATACAGCGTCATGACTGCCTTTGGAAAGGTAGTATAGCACAAAGGTCATTTAAGCTAGACACGATGTGCTGAGCAAAGAATAGTGCCAGCCTGCAAGCACACCAGCTTCTCCAGCATGGAGGAAGGACCTTCTGTGATGATCTGTGCCTGGAACCACAGAGTCAAAATAAGACTAAGAACTGTTAAAAGGAAGTGTAGACATCCCAACAGCTCTAGTTATTATGCAACCTATGAAGACGGGGAGGGACGAGAATAGCTGCAAGTCTCCTCCCACCCACAAAAACAGTTGTAAGTGGCTTGGTACAGGTTGAAGCCAATTTTTGCTGAATTATCTTCCTGGTTTGGAATCTGGGATTCCTGTTCTCCATTTTTTAATCATACAATTTCTCAAACTAGAGAAAACCTCAGGTAATTCTGGAAGGCACAAAAGAACCAAGCATGCAAATAAAAGAGCAAAGCAGACAAATGGCTTTATTCATCAGCCTCAGTTTGGCAATGAATCCCACCCTGCTCGCACAGTGTCCCAGACTACAAGCAGGAGCAACACAGTGTGCCTCTGTAGTGTCTTTTAGAAGTTAATCCTGTGGCATTTTACAAAGGCTCGTTGTATTTATCTTTGAGGTTAGAAGACCTGAGGTTGTGAGAAGGCATCAGGGCAAGCAGTTGCGGAGCCTGGCCTGGAGCTGCAGCTGTGAGGCCAGCACCCTCAGGACATGATGCTGCATCCAAACCTGCAGGCAATGCAACAGGAAGCACAACCATCCATCTCCACTGAGGACATGGAAAAATCACAAACACTACCACAACCCAGGAAGGGGAAAGTTCACCCTGGAAAAGTGCAACCTAATGTGTTCCTAAATTACAAGCTGAGCACAAGGAGGAACCTAAGAAGCTTAGGAGCTCAAAGATGGACTTAGCTGACAGCGGAAAACACATTAGAAGATACATTCTCAGCACCAGGGCAGTCAAGCTGGCTAATGCTGTATAGACAAGCTTAAGCAGGGTACTGTGGCAGGTGACATGCCACCCATAATACAGCCCTGGTGATGTTCAAACCACTTGATTCAGCTCTCTTCACTACCACAATGACATTGTAAAATGCTGGGAAAATCTGTGGGAGTTTTGAAAAGAACATCAAAAAAAAAGCTCTGAGGGGATTGGATAACCTGAATTTTTAAGAAAGATTAAAAGCTAAAACCAGTCATAATTTCTTGACTAAGCAATATGCAAAGAAGTGTGAGAGCACTCTGAAAATATATGAAGGAGATGGACACCCACAACAAAGAGAACAGGCTTCTTTAATCAAAAATTAGGAAGGAATATAATAGCAGGCAATGGTATGGCACTAAAAAAAAAAGGAAAACTAAAACTGATTAACCAACAAAAAATGTCTTTCCAACAGTGATTTATTAATCTATGGTTTAATCTCCTGTGAAGCACGCTCCTATGCTTGTTATTTTTAAAAATTATACAAGACGAACGACCAGTGAATTTAAATACAGAAAATTCTTGTCCTTAATGAAAAATGGGCTGAATGACCTCACATCTTTAAATCATCAGATTCTAGTTTTTGCTGCATTATACATTATTAAACAAATAAAAAAAAAAAAAAAAAGCTTGCAATCCTCCTAAAGTTAGACTCAGAAACCTTAAAACAAGCACTATAATTTGATCCAGGACTGTATTTTCCAGCAGTTACAGCTGTTGCAACAAAGAAGGCAAAGATTTTTGTCTGTAAACAATTAAACACACATTGTACACAATGCATTGTTTTCCCTTGCTTGCCAAGAATGACAAAAACACATTGAACAGAGCTAAGGTAGAAAAAGACCCTGCAACCCAAACTTGGACTAGAATAGTACAAGAGCGGGATTTACCTGTCAGGCTTTCTAAGATGACGCTGACACATGGTCAAAGACATAGTTTGGTGGAGTACGAAACATGAACTTGAGCCTAGAAGCCCACCTCTCCACCAGACTGTGAAGACACGCAGTTCTGGCTTTGATTTAAAAACCAACTTCTAACCAAAACCTCCAGTGATGGGTTTTCACAAGCTCTTCAGTGCAGATTGGGTATCTAGCATGTTTCAATTTACCAGTTGCTTCCTCTGGGAGTCTGTCAGAGGAAAATCCTGAATTAGACTGACTTTCTGCTCTTCTCCAGTGCAGTTGGCACACATTAAAGTTAAGCTACACCTTCGGTTTTTGTCTAAAATCTAGAGCAGAGAGAGGAAAAGGCCCTGGGAGGAATAGGCTATCTCCTCTTCCTTTGTGGCCACAGTGGTAGGAGGGATAAGCCTTGCCACAGTAAAGCACTAGGAGTTAATTAATAGCTCTTTGCAGCACTACAATACAACCTTGTAGTGTACTCTGTATTTTTGTTTAACAGACTGCTTGACCCTAACTAACTGATATGTGAAGAACAGGGAGTAGATTAGCTTTCATATGTATTTTTTTATGTATACAGCTATGTTAGTTCTAGAAACTAATTCAGTTTATGGACTGGGAAGCAGCGTGGGAAGCAAGCAGACTGGAAAGCATGCTCAAGGGACAAACAACTCACCAAGAGTCTTCACACATCCCCTCACTTAGCCAAGAACATGGCCAGCTGCTATGAGACTGGTGTTCCCTTCATTCATTTAATTAAAAACCCCGAAGTCACTATTCTGCCAGTGTTACACACTTCCCCACAACTGCAAACATTCCTGTAGCCTTTATCCGCTGTTCTTACACACTATGTAGCTGTTTGATCTCATTACTAATATGGTTGCATGCTTCTTGGAATTTTTATTTTCCAATCTGATTCTGCTGTATTTTGCAAGAAAACATGCTGTTGAATAATGCTTTTGAGCTTCTACAAAAAAACTATGATTTCTTTTTGGCTAACATGGGTACTGTGCATGATGTCTTTTTTCTGGTTTTGTCGTTGTATCTGTAACTTACCTTGGAAAAGCAGGAACTTCCTCTGGGTCACTGAGTTCCCCAGGAATTTTTAAGACAGGTAAGTACTGCCAGCAGGAGCTGCAGTCCTTCAAAATCTAAACTTGTCCTAAATGAACAATGCCTCTAAGTCTTGTTACAATCAAGTATGTGTGACAGGATACTGGATTTGAAAACACTTGTGTTCATATAATCCTTTGAAGATGTAAAGTGCTACATTTTCTTGTCCTTGGCCACTACCACAAGTTAGGTGAATTTTCAAACAGTGCATAACACACCACTGGATTAAAGATGCAGCATTTTCAACAGGAATTGGACATCAACAGGATTGCTGTTAAGACAGATTGATGACAGTGTCCTGCAAATGAGCCACAATTTTAACTGAGCTGTCAACAAGTCAGGGATGGAGGAGAGCAAATGTCCACTTCTCCACCACGCTGTTCAAATAGCAAAATTGCCAGGCACACATGTTTGCAGCTGGGAAAACACAAACACTAAGGTCTATTTTCCTTTCTGATTAAAACAACTGTTTTATCAGTTGAAGTCTGGCAGCTTCCGGGAGCTTCTGTGTGCTTAGTGGGTGCTGCTGTTTCTGGTATTTTCCTTTCCAGAAGGTATGCATTTCCCTGCCATAACTCAATTCTTCACGATGTTCCCAGCAGGCCTTTTTCCACCTTTGACAAATCCCAAATCCAGTCCTACTGCTCCTCAAGTTCAGTCAGAGGTTTTGCACAAAGAGGCTGATGCAGTAAAATGGTCCTACTTTTGTCCTGCTTTTTATGCCTGCCGGTGCATACCTGCCCTCTCTCCTCTCCTAGACCCAGTCTTTCCTATTTCAGGTCCACTGCCTGTTTAAAATCTTCAATTCATTTACCTCATTTCCTTCACTGGGCAGAGAAGAGATTCAGAGCAGCCCTGAATTTTGCACATGGGTTGTTCTTATAAAAAATCTTTTCTATCATAGGCAGGAAATCAAAACCAAAATCAGAAAAAGAATAACAGACAAACAACTGATAAAGCATCCACGTGTAAGTTCTTGCTTCTTCATAGTGAGCTCTATTTCATGTTCAACCACTTTATTAACCAAGACTTTGCCTGTCTCGTCCTCCTCCCTTCCCTTGCGCCATTCCTCTGTTTTTGTACACCCAGCAATTTACTGGGATTCCTTGTGTGGATTATTTAAAAGTAGGGAAGGTATTCATGCATCATTATCATGACTGTTGTCACATGAAATATATTATATGGGTTTTTAGGCAGAATATTTTGTCTTGGAGACAGAAATGAAATGTCTATTTTGTGAAAGAAGTGACAAGCTACAACAGGAGCACAGCGGCAACGACTCATGCAGCTTTTGGGATGGATTCAGTTTTGTAGCTGGTGATAAAGAATTAATCATTCTTTATGGTCTTTATGAATCTGTATTCATACTGGTGGCTGAATCTTTTTGTGATCATATTAACTCTTACAAGGGAGTTTATTGATTTATTCAAAATCCTTGCAGTCTAGTGCTTCACTACTTGTACAAACAAATCTGGTAAAATGCAAGGAGCCAGTTTAATTCAGTGACTTTATGGGAGTACAAATATCAGGATGAGGTTTTTATTTTGCCCATTTTTATTTTCTGATTATGCTTTGAATTTTTGGTATTTTCTTGTGAGCTTAGCAGGAAAAGCATCAAAGAGCTTGGGAAAATAGCAGAACACTACTTTTCTGTAAAATTCCACATGATGGATCAAAACTCAAAGTTCCCCCTTCTCCATTCCAACAATTTCTTTATGGGTCCTTCATTCAAAAAATGTCATTCCAAACAAGCAAAAATTACTTATTATCTAATACACTGATACACATTTTGACATATAAGTTTATCCTGGAACAAATGTACTTATGTTCTCCTGTTTAGCACAAGATGTCCACAACTGTTGGTTTGCAACTCCAAATAAGTAAAGATTGCTCTTAATGCCATGTAATGTTTCCTAGTTATGAATTATAAAGAAAAGAAAGTTAAAAGCACATAGATATATGTGTATATACGTAAAAAAATGTAAATATATTTAAACCTTACATCTTTGTATATGTTCACGTTCGTACATATACATATGTTCCTAGCTTTTTTGTAGCCCCTTGTTTCTAATAATCATTTTAGTTGAAGTTCCAAAATATGGGTTCCATTTAGGATTAATGAAACAATTAGTAAGGCAATAAAAACTTACTGTTATAAATGTATGACAAATATGTGCCTTTTACAATAAACTTAATGTTTTTAACTAGCAAATGGAATCCAACATTTTCTAGTTGTCTCATTAAAATGAAATTAGATGCAAGGTTGAGAATTTTAATTTAAAACATTCACCTTTATTGTTGGAACATATTCCTGGGTGTTATTTTAGTAAATATCCATGCTAATGTACTTGTAAAACATGGGGTACATTCTTGTTAACATTCCCTTACAGAATTAGGACATAAGAAGAATTTCATTTCAGAAGGAAAGAGGGGATTGTATAAAATGCCTTCAGTCAATCAAAGATCTTTTCCATGTGCAACAGTGTAAATTAATTTACATTCCTACATCTCAAAATAATTGTGCAGTATTTTTAGTAATGACTGAATACTTACTTGCTACACGCAAGATACCTCCATTGAGGTAAATGTTCTGCAGGCAGCAGTGGAATGAAATTTTACATTTGTGGTAATGCGAAGTTTTCGCATCACCTACTTCAAGGTGTGTAAGCCAGGGGCTTTTCTCATGACAGCGTTACCTCCCATCTAGCAACTGTGTAAGTAACTTAAGATTACTTACCTTCTTCTGAATCGCATATTTCTATAGTGTTTACTATGACACAGTACGTCCTTAGAATCACAGAATCATAGAATAGTTAGGGTTGGAAAGGACCTTAAGATCAACTAGTTCCAATCCCCTTGCCATGACAAGGGACACCTCACACTAAACCATGCCACACAAGGCTTCATCCAACCTGGCCTTGAACACCACGAGGGATGGAGCATTCACAACTCCCTGGGCAGCCCGTTCCAGTGCCTCACCACCGCTACTTACAGTAAAGAATTTCTTCCTTATATCCAATCTAAACTTCTCCTGTTTAAGTTTGAACTCGTTGCCCCTTGTCCTGTCACTACAGTCCCTAATGAAGAGTCCCTCCCCAGCATCCCTATAGGCCCCCTTCA